>WBMW01006324.1:83969-151220 GCA_013396635.1 Penelope pileata
TGGGACTCTTCAGCCTGGAGAAGAGAAGGCTGCGGGGGGACCTGATAGCAGCCTTCCAGTACCTGAAGGGGGCCTACAGGAAAGCTGGGGAGGGGCTTTTTACAAGGATAGATCATGACAGGACAAGGGGTAATGGTTATAAACTGGAAAAGGGTAGATTTAGACTAGATATAAGGAAGAAATTCTTCTCTGTGAGGGTGGTGAGACACTGGAACAGGTTGCCCAGAGAAGTTGTGGATGCCCCCTCCCTGGAAGTATTCAAAGCCAGGCTGGATGGGGCTTTAAGTAACCTGGTCTAGTGGGAGGTGTCCTTGCCCATGGCAGGGGGGTTGGAACAGGATGATCTCTAAGGTCCCTTCCAACCTGAACCATTCTATGATTCTATGATTCTATATGGAAAATCCAGGGGTGAAAGTAATTGTCTATCAAGAAAATACTGTTTTTATGGAACTTTATGGCTGATGGAAGAAGTTTCATGAACACAGAAGAAATTGAAATTTTCAGGATAACGCATGCAAATTCAGCGTGTTTTTTTTTTTTTTTTTTGTTTTTTTGTTTTTTTTTGTTTTTTGATTTTCCTATCTTGATAGTTAAGCTTCATTTCTGCACTTGGGTTCTTAAACCCAACCCTTATTATTTGACACAAAAAGCAAGAGATCTGCCTATGGAAATTCTGTGGCAAGACTAATGTTTGGTTTATGATTGTGGTCAATAACACATGTTCAATAAAATACAAGAGAAATAGCATGATTTCCATCTGTCTTGGAGGGAATTTTAGGTAGCAGAATTGCTATGGAACATCAAAGTGAGGTTATTATGCAGGCTGGAATTAAAATGCTCTTTTTTATTCTACTGCTTCCTACAATTCATTCAAGGAAAAAAAGAAAACAAAAGAAAGGGTGAGAGTAAAGGAACATCAGTATAAGAATATAATTGGACAACTGAGTAATCAAGCTTACTTGAACTTGGAGGGCCTGTACAGAAAAATTTATTACAGTACAGCATATAAATAGCATGTTTTTATCTTCAACCTGCCTGAATTATTTGTATACAAAAAGTGGTTTATTTTAGATGTATTAGAAAAACTAATAAAGCAAACAAAGAGGGAGGGGGGAATCAAAGAAAGTACAAGGTCATGGAAGATTTATCTAGCTTGTATGAGATCAATATCATTTTTGTAACTCATTATCCTGAGCCCAAAAGATGGTACAAAAATCAACAATGTATTGAAGTAACTACATCTTCTTCAGCAAGATTTATGAGATGAAGGAGAAAGAAAAGAAGATAGCTCCCATATTGCCAGAGATATCAAGTCTTCATTGATGTTGTAAAAACAACATCATTTGTATTTATTTTCAGTGAGTTTGAAATATCCAATAAACGCGTACAACAGACAATATAGTATGTTTTACTGTAACACTGTGTACAGAATATCATTTTTAAATGATTTTTTCTTCCAGATATAATTAATTCAGCCCAATTTAGGTACTCTGTTAGGATGCATTCTAAATTACCTTCCTTTTTACATTTGGACCCAAACATTTTCCTCTAATTTCAAAATGAACTACATCCACAAGGCCTATTCTTAATTTCTCTTTGCAAGCATCACTTCAGAAAATGATGATGTAGTGATAAGAGGTAGAATACAGATCAGGGGACTAGATGCTGTAGGCCAAATGCCATGTGTTTATACATATGCATATACATATGCATATGCATATACATATACAGTATGCACAGTAAGGATGTAAAAAGTGGATTAAGGATTAAGATACAACAACTAGAAATGTCATTAGAAATTCATTTTGAATTGATGTATATTAATGTATTTCTGATGTATTTTGCAAAACTATTATTGCTGTACTTAAGGAAAATCTGTGCATTTGAAAAGCCATGCTGTACACATTTAATTTAAGTAGCTCATTAGCTTTGCCACATACATGCAGAATTTTCATAAAGTATAATTCTTATATGAAATATTATTCTTGTGTCATTCCTCAAGAAGTCATCATAGAAGGAGACCAGGATATCAGCAGAACACCTTCCATATTTCCCTCAATGGTATAAAAATTATCTCTGTTCTTCTCTCCATTCAGTCATTTTGCTAGTAGAACAGAGAGCAGAGCAGAACATCCTGTGAATCGCCAAACCTACATTTTAGGAAATCAAGAAGTGAAGCAATTTCCAAGATCAAGAAGATCTTATCCATCATCTGCGCAATCCCATTTTTACCAAGTGGAAACTACCAGCTCAAGCTCAGTTTTTTCTCATCTGCTGTAATATGCTACCCTCAGTCTCTAAAACATTGAGATCTACAGTAATGCTCTATAAAATGACTGCTGAGGTGATTTTCACTCTTTCTATAAACAATAACTATATGTATTTTCTTAAGGGAATGCAAAGGTATTATATATTTTAGCAGCATCATAAATGGAAAATGTCAGCATATCTCTCTCTGTGGTATTCATTGGCTTTGAATTGCAGGCATTAGGTGACTACTCCTAGCTTCATGATTTTATGTGTAGTTCTCCAAGGGAACTGTAGCTAAAGTTCAGTCACAGAGATTTATTAAATGCATCTTATTGATTTAACTTATTGAAGAAGAGTTTTGTGTTGCACAACTTTGAGCTCCTGATTCAAAATAATTTTTTCTTATGTTCACAAAAACCCCCAATGGATCTTTTTGAAACATTCAGCATAATGTTGCAAAGTTGGAATGTTTCAAAAAGTCAGTGCCAAGTACTATATATGTATTGGCAATACTTCATTAAATGTGTCACACTAAGTTCAGTGTAGTTTTTATATTATTGGTCCAGATCAAGCAATTATTCATATTTTTTCACTGAAGAGTTTGTGCATCTCAGTAATAACTGAGCAAGTAGCAGTTAGTCCACTGTTTGATTCAAACAAGGGTCTTTGTTGTTTCTTTGCTGTTTATTTTATAAGAACTCTGCAAACTAAAGACAGACTAAGATTTTGATTTTAGGCTGCCACATCTAATCTAAAAGCATGTTTTTATCAACAGCGTAGTCTTTGATATTAATACTTTCTAAATTCAAGTTTTGACTGGCTGATGTTGTTTGAGATCTGAAAAGTAAGCATGCCTAGAAATCTTAGTTTCAGTGTAATTTACCCACTTGTGATATACTTTAGGTGGAAATATAAGCGAAAAGGTTTCTTTGTTGGCTTCCTCAAATACCAGACTAGCAATATGTATGCATGGGTCTAACCAGTACTTTTTCCTTTGTGTGTTACTTCTTTCTTAAAGAAAACTGAAAACAGCTTGTTGTTTGATCACAGGTAACTTGTATGTAAAACTATTTTGGCTGAGAGTCAGAAAAAAATTACAATTTTCCTAGCCATCCAACTTAAATATCTTCAGAAAGAGTAAAGGGATTACCAGACACAGTTTTACTTCCACTAACAGTTTACTTGTTGCCAAAGTAGTAAAGGTAGGCCAACACAAAAGAGACTTACCACTTCTCCACAGGCATATGTTTGGAGACACTTGAATACCATTTATCTATTATGATGACAAGCCAAAAATAATTCATACCACTTTGTAGGTAGATATGATGGGGAGACTTGCACAATAGCAAAAAAGCAAATATTAAAGATGCTTTGATTGTAATATAGCAGAGTTCACTTGAGTGTCACTTGATAATTTCTGAATTTCCACTTAAATATATCTCCAAATCAATATAAGAAATCAACTGGATAGTTTTGTATTGAACCAGAGTAAATTATATTTCCAAAATATGGCAGTACAACTTAAAAGCTAAGACCAGAAATCAAGAATATTTGAATAACTCTCCCAGGTTTCTGTGCAGTGATGCCTACAAATTTTGAATTTTCTTTTTCTTTTTTTCATTATCGTGTTTTTGTCCTAATGTCTTTCTAAATTTATCCATATTCCATTTTTTCAGTTCCATTTCCCTCCTAATGCTCATAAAAAACTTCCACTAAGCTTCTGGGAGTTACTGCCTACTATGGAAAAAACAGATGCTGTTATCAAGATTTAAGCTAATATATCTTTAAAGAGAGTTGATCTTCAAGTGATAAATGTTTCTTATAACTGTAAAAGCTGGTTCATTTAAAACAACATTTCAAATTAATCTGTAGTTATTTCTGAAAATACACACACAAATTATGTAACAAGAATAAAATTTCGCTTCCGTAAGTTGTAGCAAACGAATCTTAATGGTAGTTTTCTGAAAAGAGGAATTTCAATTTTAGATGTATTGTGTAGACAAAATTGGTATTATTATTTAACTAGTAGGATAAAGTTAACATTGATTTAAAATACTGATGTGTTAGCTGAGGAGAAATACAATGCTAGGAAAATTAATGCCAGCAAAATACTTCAGGATTTTTTGCTAGGGTTTTAAAAACATAGTTGTTGTGACGTGTAGAGTTCAAGTGTCAGAATTTTAGTCGCAGCAGAAACAGATGAAGCATTAGTACTTTCCTGTATGACAAGCAAAGGAGTTGAGGTTTAGACAGGGCTACTTGAAGGAAGTTATGCAAGATTGTGATAAGTTATTCATACTTGGTCTGAAGGAGAAGACTTCCATTAAGTTCACTCGCTTTAGCTACTGCAGCTGGATTTGCTTTTCAGTTGGATATATCCATAGCAAGCAGAAAATGACTATTCTGAGATGTACTAAATTATACTGAGAGTTTCATTTTACATTTCTTATTTACCAGACCCCCAAATTTCTTTTGGAAATCAGTGTGCCTAAGTAATCAAATTACTTGAAAAGTAAAGCTATTTGAAGAGATAATGCTATTTTAATGTCTTAAAGAAGATATTACAGTATTTTATTAGAAGATACTAATTGAAAGTATGGATTTTTCATAGACCATCAGTCAGATGGATGTGTAAAGTACATCCAACATGTAAAGTAGAACCACACATTCATTAAAGCTGGCCAAACTGCTACTGAAGCTCACATTTATCACCATTTGTAACTCCTTTGTAGTTAATTAATCATTCACAATATGATTGCTGTTTCTGGGAATAAGTCTTTTATTCTCGTGTATTCCCAGAATAATTTAAACAAGCAATGTGGATGTGATGTTTTCACTTTTATTGAAGTAGTATAATATACATAGTTCAGAACGGCTTATGCTCTTTTGTTTAGGCACATTTTCTCATACTTTTGGGCTGAGTCTCTTAGGCTATAAAATACATTTACCACCATGGACAATAAAAGAACATTTAAAACCGGAAGTTACATTGTATAAATGTGTTTGAACACTACTGTTCTCTGAGATTTCAGCCAAATTTTACAAGATCTTAGGGATCTCATTTCTGAATGTGCATTTCTTTTATACAATGCAGTGAGTCACCACTAACAGTTCCAGGTTAAACAACTTTCAAACTATGACTCGTTAGAAGGCAGAGAAGATTGCAATCACTGTCAGCTGCAAAATAGAAACTGTTTCATATGAATTTTTTATGCATTCTCCTAAAAGATTTTAAATTATGGTCTTCTATAGGTTTCGAGGAACACTGGGAGTGCTTTTCATTTATTTATTTATTTTTAATGGCAAATACACTTTTTTGTGTTTGATTTTGTACATTACATCAGTGTATTTGGAAATGCAGTACTAGATCAAGGACATAATGACCTCAAAGTTTAACTGAAGTCTTCTGAACTCAGCTGAAATGGCAAGTCGACCACTTTGCAGAGAAGAATAAAATCAATAATAATAATAAAGAATGTACTTCACTTTATTCTGGCAAGTACATTCTGGAGCTTTTCCCAAGTAAAGTTTTTAAAAAATTAATGGTAGATAACCTTTTCAAGGAAAGAAGCCAAAGGGGTTATCTATTACAGACTTTTCTCTACAGTGTGTACAGCGATGATGCCCTGCTTTCTAGTTTGCTAAAATTCTTTTTAATTAGTCAAGAAAATAATTCAGAGTGGAAAAACATGAAGGAAAGAAGATAAAAGTTGGATGTATTTTATAGCTTATTTCTGGAAGCTTGACCAGATCAGGATGGTTTCTGTGATGAAGATAAACTAGATTGAGCAAATAGAAGCTTGAAATAGTTTTTCTGTATAAACTGAAAGTTAAACATTATAGATATGGTTTCAATCATATTTATTTAACACAGTATTTTTAAAATATATATTATGTTTGAGAACAGTTTCTTTGGTATCAAAAGAGGGTTTTTATTTATCTGTTTATTTGCTTGTTTTACTTTGTGGAAACCTTTAAGCATGAAAAAATGTAACAAAATAAATCTGGTAGTCTAGAAAGTATGTTACAGGATTCTACTGACATCACAAACAAATAAAGTGCACAAAGATCAGTGGAGGAGCAGCAACTGAACTTTCGGTTTCTGAATCTGAATGACAACAATCCCAAAGGTTTAATTATGATGAATAAATCAAAATAATTCCTAAATATGTTCATATTAATTTTTTTTTTGAGAAAAAAATAATTGTAAAAAAAATGTGGAACAAAATTTTAACAACAGAAAGATTTCAATGAGAAAATAAAATTAATCAAACAGCATGAAGGAAAAAACAAAATGAACAACCTAAAAATTAATTAAGACAGTTTTCACTGAATTGTCATCTTTCAGTGGCTTATGATGTTGCAGGATTATTGCTGTATATTTTAATGTTTTTTATGTACATAATGTAAGCATGTAAGAAGATGAAAGTGGAGTAACAGTTGTTTTGCAATTTCGTTCGGTGACTTTCATAAGTTTTATGGAACTGTGTTGATGCTTTCCTAATTAAAAAATGTGTTCCACATCGTGATTTTAGGGATAGCAGATATATACATATGAAACAAAGAGAAGTGTATTGTTGTCAGCTCAAAAGTCATTCTTGCTTGAAAACTTCTATCTTGTATGCCTATGAAACAATCCCTGTGTAGTGGTGTCATAATCTTTCAGAAAACAAAGATGAGCCCAAAATTGCTTCAGTAGTAAGGATATTTCTATCAACTGGTCTATCTGAAGTCTCCCTTTATTTTTCAGTCATGAGAAGTGAAGTAAGAGAAAGTGAGAAAGAGAACTATTAACTACTATGCCTCTATCATATCTTTTCCAAACACTTTTCTTTTGTCATTTGAGGCATGTGCACTACTTATGATCCGATAATCTCTCAGATTGTTGGAAGTTTCCAGCTTTCTCTAGGAGCTTGGTGATCTCTTGGTGATCTTTGTAGATTCCTTCCAATTCAGGATATTCTATGATTCTGTCGGCTCCATTTTTTCAAATATTTTGTGATAGCTGAAGAGCTTGCTCTGGAGATTGAATATTAACTAAGAAAAACACACACATACACACAAAGAACAGCTATTTTTGTAATGATGAATGTAATCTTCAGTTAAGTTTTAGGTGATGGTTAGGCAGAAGGACAAGTAGTGTAATTGTATGCACCTGCACAAATTACATTTCTTGCACTGAGTGAAAGGATACAAGATGAGACGTTTAAATCTATTTGGAATTTGACTGAAAAGAGATTTTAACATTACCGCTTATCTAAGTTAAACTGCTGCTTGTTCTTATAACAGACATAACTTCTGGCATAATTTATTCCTATATACTACATAAATTGAAAATATTCTGATCACTGGAATCATGATGTATAGTTTTGAAAAGAATAAGATTTACATAATTTTAATGAAACCTGATGCTAAACTTCACTCTAAACTAATGCTTATATGTGCTCTTGGGAACAGATACAGACAGTGAAACTTTTTGAGTGCCAGCTTGGTGTCAGCTTACTTTATCTGAGTGATTTTACTCATTTAGCCACTTCTACAAATGACCTTTTTATTCTCTATATTATTATTATTACATACAATAACCTATATGCTATTTTTATATAATACATATTATTTTCTATATTCTTTAATTAAAGTCATGTTAGAGATAAATAATTCAAAGGTGTTTGCCAGTTTAAGAAATTATTTTGGAAAATTTTAAAGAATTTTGGATATATAGTAGAAAATAAGTCATGGAATACTTTTATTGCAGAATTACAGAATTGTAGGGGTTGGAAGGGACCTCTGGTGATCATCTAGTCCAACCCCCCAGCTAAAGCAGGTTCCCTAGAGAAAGTTGCACAGGAAAGCAACCAGGAAGGTTTTGAATATTTCCAGAGAAGGAAATCCCACAACCTCTCTAAGCAGTTGTTCTATAATCCTCAAAGAAGTTCTTTCTCACATTCAGATGGAACTTCCTATGTTCCAGTTTGTGTCCATTGCTCCTTGTCCTGTTGCTAGGCACTACCAAAAAGAGCCAGGCTCCATTCAACTCACACGCACCCTTTAGATATTTATAAGCATTGATAAGATCCCCTCTCAGTCTTCTCCAGGCTGAACAGCCCCAGGTCTCTCAGCTTGTCCTCATAAGGGAGATGCTTCAGGCCCCTCATCATCTTTGTGGCCCTTTGCTGGACTCTCTAGGAGTTTCCTGTCCTTCTTGAACTGAAGAGCCCAGAAATGAACATAGTACTACAGATGTGGCCTCATCAGGGTAAAGTAGAGGGGGAGGATCACCTCCCTCAAACCTACTGGCCGTTTTCTTTTTAATGCACCTGTTGTGATTTGAGCTGGTAGGCCTGGAAACACCACATAGCCTTTCGCTCACTTCCCCCCTCCCAGCTGGGATGGGGGTGAGAATCAAGAAATAAGGTAGAACTCGTGGGTTGAGATAAAAACTATTTACTAACAGAAAGAGGAAAAAAGAACAAAATAACAGTAACGATAATTATATACAAAACAAGTGATTGTACAAAGCAATCGCTCACCGACCGCGACCGATGCTTAGCCAATCCCCAAGCAAACGGGCCCTCCCCGCTCACTTCCCTTCCTTATATTACATGATGTCATATTGTATGAAATATCCCTTTGGTCAGTTTGGGTCAGCTGCCCTGTTCTTGTCCCCTCCCAGCTCCCTGCGGCCCCCCTAGCCTCTTCACTCTCCTGGCAGAGACATACAAATGTCCTTGGTTCTGTTCAGCACTGTCAGGTGTTATCAGCCTTGTTTTCTTTCTAGAACCAAAACACAGCTTTGTAAGAAACACTAAGAGAAAGTTTCAGTTAGAAACTAAGACAGCACCCCAGGATATCATTGGCCTACTTGGCCACAAGGGCACCCTGCTGGTTAATGATCAATCTGATGTCCTTGAGAACCCTTAGATCTTTCCTCATAGAGCTTCTTTCCAGCAGGTCAGCCCCTAACTGATACGTGTGGTTATTCCTCCCCAGATGTAGAACTCTACACTTAGCCTTGTTGAACCTAATTTGCTAGGTAGCATTCGTGCCTGACCAATCTGTTTGCCTTAAGGTGACTGGATTTGTGGATGAGGGAAGATCATTTATCTCATCTTTAGCAAGGTTCTTAGCGCTGTGCTCTATTATATTCTTGAACCCAAGTTAAGATATTGCAGTGTGGATGAGTGGTTAACTAGTTTGGTACATAATTGCTTGGGTGATTGGACACAGAGGGCCATGCTTAATGGATTGCACTCTGGCTGGAGGCCAGTGACAAGTGTAGGACTGCACAGATCTATCCTTGGCCACATTGTGCCGTTATCAATGTCCTCAGAGGATGCTCTCACCAAGATTGCAGATGATACCAATGTAGTATCACTAATCAACATGCTTGAGAACTGCCTCAGGGAAGAATTTACACAAAATGAAAGAAATGGACAAACAGGGACCTTATGAAGTTCGAGGAGGACAAATGCAAAGTCTTGCATTTTGAAAGGACTAATACTCAATACGTGCACTAGACACTGCCAGGCTGAGAAACAGCAATTGGAGGAAGTAGCTGGGTGTTCTGATGAAAGGTAAGCTGAACCTTAGCCATCAGTGAGCCTTGGACACAAAGACAGCCTACGGCATCTGGGGCTGCATCAGCAGGAGCAGAGCCAGGAAACTGAGGAAAATGGTTATCCCCTTTTACTCAACATTCAACAGGCAACACCTGTGCTTAGTTGTGAACAACCAGTACAAGAAGGATATTGAAAAACTGCAGTGAGTTCAAAAGTGGCCATCAGAACGGCTGGAGTCTGGAATGGCTACCAAATGAGGAGAAGCTGGAGGAGTTGGTCTTGTTGAGATTAGGGCAGAGGGGTCTTGAAGGGCACCTCACAGCCACCTCAGTGCCTATGGAGACGTTATTGAGAAGATGGGACCAGGTTTTTTGTAGCAGTACATGGTGAAAGAACAAGAGACAATGGGTCTAAATTGAGACAGGAGGTTTCAGACTGATTATATGGAAGAAATTTTTCCTCAAGAAGACAACCAAGCAATGGAAGAAGACAGTCTCTACCCTTGGAGGTTTTCAAGACCTCCAAGCCTGGGCTGAGCTGACTCTGCTAGGAGGACTGGAGACCTCCTGAAGTCTCTTTCAGACTAAGTTACTCTGTGGTCCTAGTACTCTGATCATAGTGAATGCACAAGGATCCATTGGAGAAGGAGGGACAAAGCCCAATTCTCAGAAAACTTCAACTCTCCTGTTTTTTTCTCCTCAGTTCTCACTCCTTAATTGATTCCACACCAACTAGATTTTAAAACAAATATCCAGCATTCTAAAAATGCCAGAGTTGTGTAGTAGATGTCCAAGGTATTTCTACAAGAGAGTGAACAATGAAATATGATCAAAAAATTTTTTTTTCAAAATGAGCAAAAAATAGATTTTTTTTTTTAAAAAAGTGTAATACTACATATTTGATTACATTTTTTTCTTAATTACTAACTATATGTTTTAGTGGTCATTCTTCTAATATTTTTATATTAGATCTAATTTTTATTTCCAGGAAATTGTACATGCATCTGTGTCAGGAACAGATACATCAGCATTCTTTTAAGAGAGTAGATTGCTTTATTCTAAATGATACACGTCTTTCTGCTTTATTTTCCTGCCAATCTGCAAGTTTGATTTTCCTTATTCAGCTGCACACGGTCTCCATTCCTTAGGTCTGATTTTATTTTCCTTTGTGCTGCAGCACTGTGACTAAATACTGTGTACAAGACTCCTGTACTTGTTTATTCATTGAATTAATATCTCTGTATTTCCTCCTCAAAAATATTGAATTCTAAAAAACTTCATGTAAAATAATTTCTTGGGAGATTCTGCTAGTTTACCTTAATAAAGCATTTTAACATTGCATAGGAGAACATTGAAATCCAAATGATGAAAGAAGCTTTTAATTATTTACTTATCATTTTTAAAGTACATGAATATAAACAGTATTTATTTTGATTTAATATTTCTTCCATGACCTTTTGTAACTTTGGTCTGCATCAAGTAATTTTCCCCAGGAAATATCTGCTTGTTTTTGCATGTATAAATTTGTATACATAATGACTAACCTTCAGGAGAATCTTATTACAGAGAAATTATGTCTGTCCTACCACAAATATGTTATAAATAATGAAGACTAGTACCTCAAGTGTTTTCTGATTCTATGTTGTATGGGCAACCTGAACTTCATTTTCTTTTTCTGTGTTTCAGGCCTTTCTAAAAGTATACAATAAGTTGAACATTCTCTGTTTGCAGTTGTCAATATGCTGATGACTGATGTGTGTAATTGATATTATGTCATCATTGCTCCTTTTAAAATATGTTATATTTAAGATCCTTGAATGAGACACTATTCAGTGTAAGTATTTGCTGGTATGCAGTATTTAATAGAATTCATATGACAGTTTGATATCATGTTGCTTCAAATACTCTTTGAACATAATAAAACTTTTTTTTTTTTGTCCAAGCTATAACAATAAAATATTTGGATATTACAGTAGCATATCAAAGACATCACTGCTGTCCTTTGTTCTTTTATTGTCACAGTGACTTTTTTTAAACATAGGAACCAACCTATGGTCTCAGATACCACTCTGTGGTGTCCAGGAACAAGCACTGCCACTGTGGTGTTGTTGCCTAGTCTTCTCACAACTTCATCTCCCAAATGGTGCATGCACTAAAGGATATTGGATTTCTCTTCTTATTACTGTTTTGTCTTCTGCCTTCAAAGAGATAAGAAACTGATCTTCCCACAGACGGCTGTTTAGACTTCACTGTCTGGAAGCATAAGACTTCTTTAAAAAAAAAAAAAAGAAAAAAAAATAAAAACCCTGAGCGGCTTATAGATAAATAGTTACAGTTAAAACTCTATTGCATGGTTTGACAGTTTGCATTTCTGCTGTAATTTCCTCAGGGCACCTTAAATAATCAAATGTTGTTTTTATTGTCAAGTGTCTTCACATCACAAAGGTTCAATATCCTTAGTCTTTTATTAATTAATCTTGAAATTTCCTTATAATCTTTCTGTTTAAGTTCATTTATCTGGTCCTTGCCATAGACTCATTTCCGCTCTCTGCCTGAAGAGTGTTATCCATTATTTAAGGACAGGTCAAGTAAAGACTGAAGGAAATATGTTTCAGATTCATATTAATTGACACTAAATAGCCCTGGGACTCAGATGCCACAGCTGTCCTCTATTAGATCACTGTTCTGATTATCAAGTTAAAATAATTCTTTCCAAAATTTCCACTTTACTGAGGTGTAAAGAACAGACCCTGAAAGCCTCCTGGATGAATAATGTTCAGAGTCTTCAGAGGAAAATGAGCCAAATGACAGCCAAATTCATGCTTCTGTATTTTGCAGTGAATTGCAACTGAATGTTTGCAACTGACTGGCTGATAGTTTCAGTTCAACAGGTCAAGGTATGTGGAGATGAGGAGCTTCCTGTCACATCAATACTCTGTTTCCTGTGTGCATTTTCTGAATTATGGAATACTAAGGTCAGACGTGTGAATGTAAATCAATATAGAGGTTAGAAACCTTAAGTGGTAGGAGGGGCTTAGTTCCAATATTTTATAAGGTTACTTTGCTGAGAATGCTGGTTTTTGAGCTAAGCAGTTTCAGGCTACCACCTGTGGAGAAGGAATATATGTTGAAAGCAAGTGCTTTCTTCTCCAGTTTAATTCTCAGTCTCTTTCAAGAACCTTATACTTCTTGTAAATACTTATCAGAGGTAGCCTATTTACTGGAGAAACGGATACTATTGCAGAATACAGAGCATAAAATATCTAAAAAACATTTCTCTTGGTTACTGTTCAAAGACCGTTGAACTGCCTACATTTGTCTGGCATTCCAATAGGCCAAAGTTTCTTTATCTTACCACTTACAGAACCAATCTTTGTTACATCAGTGCAATCTCTAGCTATGGAGAAAGCGTGCAGGTTCTTCAGGATATATCTTCTTTATTTTTGTTCAGCTATTTCTTGAAGATCTGAAGTATTCACAACCACAGGGCACAGCTTTATTTATCACAGGGCTTTCATTTCCACTGGACACTGGAAATTGGTTTTAATAATAATAACCAATAATTGGAATTATTGGTTAGCATGTAGCAGCAGTTTTAATGATTTCATTGATTGTTCCCAATCTAAAAAATTAATTTAAAGGGTAGAAAGTAATAAATATGTGAATGAAAAATGAGAGAACATTGTATTCTATGAGTTTTCCTACTAGATTTTCCTCTCTTTCTGGAACAGCCAAATAAGAAAAAAGCAAGCAAATAAGCAACAACATGACAACAACAAATAAAAAACACGGAACAGAATTAATGAGCACTAAACAAATGGAATTTGATAGCAAATAATACAGAAAAAAAAAAGGAAGAAAAAAATTACACAATTTACAGGATTTTCTTGCTTATATTTCTTTAACAGTCATAACATACAATTTTGAAATTTATTCTGGAAAACGAAACATGTTTACTATGAAATTGCATGACAAATATGCATCGGTGTACTTCAACATTCTTCAGAATTCTTATAGATGTGAATATTATGAAGAGAGTATCCTAAGATTTCACTGGGAAGTCTTTCAGTACTTGACAACTACCAACACTAGGTGAACAAGGGAAGCACTAAGGTAGTTCTCAGAATAGTTCTTCCCATCTTAAATAGTTCAAGATTGGAAGAACTTGAATAGTTTTCAGAAACATATAAAAAATTCATTAGTTTCACTGAACTATGTACTTCTGAAGACTGACAGCAGTCAGATAGTCCAAAAGGACAGTAAAATACTACTTTGAAGAAAGTTACATTTTGTAAATCCAGTGAATTTGTGTAGCACAAATGTCTGGTTTCATCCTACTAAATCTGAGTATGCTCTTCTCCCAACAGGACAGGGAGAAGGGAGAATTTATCCAGATGATTCAGCCCACTTGAGGTCTAATCTGTTCCTTCTAATGATGTGTCTCTTCTCCAGAATGTGACAGAAGATACTGCCATTAGCTGCTTTATGTCTTAAATAAAAGAATTAATGAAGGTGCATAATTACTGTGTGAATTAACTCATGTGCAGTCCATGAACTCATGAAGTTCAGGTTCAGGACAGTGTGAAAATAGGGTTGTGGGAGAAAACTGCACCAAGGATACAACCAGAAAGAAGCTGGGCTCAGTTAGTGAACTTTTTATGTGCTCCTGGGAAGATTAAACATTTGAGGTAATTGGGGTAAATACTATTGTAATTTTGAACTGCGAAAGGAGAAATATTTGCCATTTACAATCAAAGAACTATAATACAGACATTTTAATTTGTGAGTTTTAGAAATTACTTAGTGGGAGCCATAGCTGTATGTTAAATGATCCATTTCAATGTAAGATAATTGCAGCATGTGAGTCACTGCTTACACTGGCTGTTATTTCAGGCCACTTATATGCAGTTACAGTTACTATTTTTAATTAAAATATTTGACTTGCTGTCTGTGTTAGAGAGATCAGCCTGGAATTACACACAACTCAATATTCAAAGGTGGTACAGGCCCTTCTGTGCAGAATAGGAACTAAAAATGAGTAATTCAGGACTCTTCACAGTACAGTTTAGATACTCCTGGTTTCCACTAGAAATATTTGAATGTAAAAGTTGCTTAGGAATAAGCATTGATATAGTTCCCTTTTCTGAGTTCCAACATGTCTTCCTTAAATAGCTCAAATAAGCATTTGCCCTTTCTATGTGCATAAAATGAAGCTGTTTTTAAAGAGAAATAATTTTTGTGAACAAGACCAAGATTTCGTGCAAATTCAGTGTATATTGGTTATTAATTTGTCTAAATTTGACTGCAGACTTGATGTTATAAAGTAGTATTAATGGCTAGACTATTGTATTACATGACTCACTAGACAGTTCTTTTCTAGAACACACAAAGCTGAATGACGTTTCACAAACAGCAAATCAGTCTAGCATAACAAAAGACATGTTTTTTCTTGCATAGTATAACTGAAAAAAACTGCCTCTAAATCAATTTGCCTGAATATACTGTGTTCTTCACATTACCTAAAATCTTGCCAGCAATATTTATATATGCAGCACGCACTAGCTATTTGTATGTGTAATTTTTATTCTGAAAAAAAAAAAGGAATAAATAGATATTTTATATTTTTTTAAGGTCAATAGAATAGAACTCTGCAGAACTCTGAATAACCTCATAACACTAGATTTCTATAAGATGCTGCTAACACTTTGTGGGCGAAGACTTGAACTTTATCTTTGCTTATTAAAATACTTGTAGGCAACAGAAATATACAGCTGAAAGTTTATTAATTTGGGGCCCCTATTTGAAAACCTTTTCAACTGTCCCATGCGGTAGAAATAGCTTATTTGTTTTAATATAAAAGATTATGAATTTCCAAGGATACCATAAGAGAAAAGTGTTGCAGCCGTTAAAGAAATATGCTTGAAAATAGAAGTAAATATCTTTTTATGAATAAGATTATAAAGAGACTTGACTGCCCCAAACCTGAAAGTAAGATAGTGGAGCGAAGAGACAATTTTTAAATGTGTAACATCTAACAGATTTTCCGCAAGAGACTTCAAGTGTTTGGCAACTACTTGCAGAGACGGAAGATGGGGTTCATGTTATTGCATTATATTTATGTTTTTTATTGTTTCTTATCTAAACCATGGTGAATCTGAGTGAATAGTTCCACTAAGTCATCATAGATAATATTACAATATACATTTATCATGAATAATCATTCCAGAATACGTCAATTAATTAACTTTAAGCCTTGCAGCATACTTTTCTAAAATACAAAGACTCTCAAATAAGAACACAAAATCAAGAAAGTAAAAATAAGGAACATTATATAAGTTTTCCTCTTAGGCCTTTTTCTGGAGAAAATATATTTGTTCTAGCTTTATCTGATATCTACATTTGTCAATCTGCTGGTATAGATGGAAAATAAAACGATATTAATTTGATATAAAGCCTGTTCAATAAAATTGAACCAAAGAGTGTCCTGGAGAGCTGCATTTACGAAATCACTTTCCCTTTTTAGGTTTGATATTTGCTGTTAATGTTTGTCAGTAGAGGATGTTTTCATTCCTCTAATGATTTTTATATAGAAAAATATTGAGCACATTTGTTTTAAGGTTTGATTTCTGGATATGACAACCTTTTTGACCTCAGGACTACTGAGGCATTACACAGTTCTGTTATACTCAGCTGCGGCTCAGAGAAGCTTAAAGAAATTCAGCATATTTCTGAAAATATCAATGTGCAGTTAGCAGGAAATTTCATTTCTCTGCATCTTTGTTTGTATTTTACATGACATCAGCACACTAGTAGGAAACACAAGACAATCGAAATTTCTAGATGGTGGAATGAAACGTTAGTTGTTTTCATATCTTACAGTCATTTCAGGAATAGGGAAAATCCAGTAAAACACATATAAAGAAATGAAGATCAAAAATTCTTTTGAAGATTAGTGAAAACATTATGAGAAAAGTGATTATTTTTATATTCTTGCCTAGATGTAATAAAAAACATTTTATTGTCTTTTTTTAAAAAATACGAACTTTAATTATTTTGCTGCATAAATTATAGAAAAATAAAAACACAAGAAGTTTTGTGAACTGATTACCTAAGCACAGGATGGAGATGTCTGGAAGCATTCTAGGTAAGCTTTTCCCAGTGCTTGTTTGCCTTTTATATTCAGTTGTTTTAACATCCCAAATTTTACTTTGATTGTGTAAAGGCACCATTACGTGACACCATGGGGAAGGCTATAATACCACATGGAGTTGGCCAGGAGGCAGCCATAGCTTGAAGATTGCTAGATACCAGTTGGCGGGACCTTGCATTGTTAGTGAGGTATCAGTCAGTGGGTGACAAGTAGTTGTGTTGTGGCTATACATATATTACTATCATTGCATTTTCATTTCCATTTTTCTCTTCTTAGTAAGTATTTTTCATTTCAACCCATGAGTTCTATTTTGTTTCCCATTTTCTCCCCAATACCACTGGGTGGGAAGTTAGTGAAAGGCTCTGTGGTGTTTAGTTGCCTACTGGGTTAAACCATGATATATAGATTAGAACACAAGCTCATTTCTAGGTTGCCATAACAAAAGAAGAAAAATAATAGCAAAGGGTAAGAGAGGGAAGGAAGGAAGGCTGGGAGTCAGCAGAGCTAATTAACTTTCACAGTCCAATAGATGAGAACAAACTTTTTTTAATAAGTAGCTGTAATATTTGAGAGGAAATGTCACAATTATAATCAAGAAAGTTATTTGATTTTGACAAGTATTATGTGAAGTACTATGAGTTCAAATGGATGTCTAAAAAGGATACTGAATTTCAGTCTTTGCAACCAGTTTTTCCTTTCATGTATCTCTGGCTTTGTTGTGTTGGTACCTAGACTCAGCAAGACCTACTGAATAATACGTTCCTCTGCAGGGCATCAGAAAGCATTTTAATTTGGTTTCCTAAGAATACGAGATAAAGCACAAGTGAAATTTTCCTGCCTACCTACCTGTCAGTTTCCCTCTGAAAACTGAACCTATTGCTAATTCACGATGACAAAAAGGTAAAATGCAGGAAAAGAACAAACTTGTTAAAGTCAATTGAGGCCAGAAGTTTCATGAAACCTCAGGGCTTCATAACAGACAGAACACTTAGTAAAGGGAAATCTTAAGTTTGAGCTTGTGAGTTTTCTGTTCCTGTAGTTCTGCTTTTCTTTGGTGTATTGGGGCTAGGAAGAGAATCCAGTGTAAAAATATGACAGAAAACTCAAGCGTTCTGACTAAACCATGTTAGATAACGGTTTAATTTGGGCAGAATTGAAGGCTTCCATAACTATTGAAGACTACTGTTTATTTTTACAACTACTGTCTATCTCCAAGGGCTGCTCTGATAGGAATGCCTCCTATTTTATTATGTTGGCCCACAACTTCAGAGGTGGATGTTGGTGGTATGGCAATAGAGGTTGAACCTTCTCACCAATATTCTGTTATGTTTTCTTGCTGTGCGACATATGGTAGCAGACCAAATGGTGTCTGACATGGAAGTGCATATGAAGAAAAGATGTGGAACTGAATTCATACAAAATATGAGCTTGTTTTAGGAAATGTTGGGTATCTGTAGGAATGTTAACGGAATAGTTGCTGGAAAACGAAACTCATTATATTATGATTTCATATATAAATTTTTCACAGGAAACAGACTGGGACTTGGAATTAATGAGGTAGATCAAACAAGTATAGACAGCTAAGTAAGAATTCATGCTATATTCTCACTTTCCATTTTTCAAGGAAAATCAGAGGCAGAGGAGGAAGTTGATGCTGGAACTAAACGCATGGAGATTGACTAGAAAAAAATGAACAGACATAACTTGTTTTAAGTTAGTTATCAGTGTCACAATGTGCTTAAATCCTGGTTTAAACACCTGCATGTGTTGAACTAGATAAGAAAACTGTGAGACATCACAACATTGGAAATTGCATCTTCTGGAAAATGTTTTATTCTTTCAGTGATTATCTTAATTATTACTGAAATTTCAATTTCCTTTGGCTTTTCATTTTCATCATAAAAAGAAAGGAAAAAAAAAGAAAGAAAAAGAAGTCCAAAGTTCAGCCTTGCAGGTAAAAATCAGGATAAGACAGCAGCAATCACAGGAATAGATGGGAAGGAGTCAAGGCTGATGAAGGAAGGCATAGAGATTTGGAAATAATAAACAAACACGATCTGATTCAGTTATTTTGGAATGCAATAGAGTATTTCTTTTTTTCATGTTTTAGACTTGGTTCTCATGCATGCAGAGGATCAACTTGAGATAAAATCCTTGTTCGTGCTAGGAAATCTTTTGAAGTATAAAGACTTCAAAAATAGATTACTTCTTCTCTGGCCACAATTTCGTATTTCACTCTAATATGCAGAACGCCTCCACCACAGTGTAATTTTACTTTTCCAAGGCTACAGTTCTGAAACACACATGTTCACAGTGCAACTCTATGTCATCTAGTCATTCAGTATTCACAGAGGTGTAATATTTAGATTTCCATTTTAAAGAAATATTTTTTCTTTGAAAATAAAAAAAAAATACAAATGCTGACGATCACTAAGTTTAAATCCTATTAAAAATTTGCTGCAATAATAATTTAGGATTTTAATTATAAACTGAAAAGCAGATTTAGAATTATAGCTGGCATGACTGTAATGTTAATTTGTTCTTCAACATTTATCAACAGCAATACGTCCAATGTAATTACAGTGCGTGTCAAATAACCCACCACTTTATTTTTTAATGTACAATCTACTAATTTGCTTGATTAAGATAACTTGCCATCTGCTAAGGAATTTTTATGTTGTTCTATTATTTTGAAACACTAAGAAATGATATAAAGCATTTCCTTTTATTTTGTTTAATCTATATTTTCTTGCTATTATACTATTAAGCCCTTACTATAGTGTTCATCATCAATTTCTTCCTAGTTTTTACACAAAGGATCATGTAGTAACTGTTTCAGTAAACAGGACAAATGAATTACAGAATCAGTTGAATATGGTTGCGTTAGACATTAAATCAATGTTAGATACTCAGTGGTGTATAACCTTGTGTGTGTATTAAGGTGTTTTTTCTAAAAGTATTGCTATTGTCCTATAACAAAAATTCACTTGGAACTATACAGTTTATTAACCCATTTCTGCCATTCTTTTAATCACCAAACCAGAATTTGATGAATATCGCCAAAGCAATGTACAGTTAATTTAAATTTAATGAGATTACATTATTAGTGGCTTTGGCCAAGTATAAAAGAGAAACAGTAAGTATGATAATGCATTTACATATCCTCTTTTTAATCCATAAATCTCAGAAGTACTTTATTGTCAACAAAGTTCTTCCATCCAGAAGAACTTGGCAATTCTTGGCAACATCTCTTCATAGTCCAAAATATTGACAATATTGCTTTTCAAATTCTTTGATTATGTTGAAAATATAATGTTTTTTATAAAGCTGTATTGAAAATAAAGTAGCCTCACTTAAGAACATATTGTCTTTTCTCTTTTCCATGTACATCTTGGGAAAATACTATTTTTACCTCGCTGTACTTTAATTTTCAGTTTTACCTTTTTATCATTTCTGAATACAGGGTGACTTACACAGACTCTTATTTTACCGGCAAAATTTTCAAAGAATAATTTTAATAACAGCCAAAACATGAATTCAAAATTTAAGCACCCTCCTATTCCATTCAGTTTCAATTAGGTCATTCTCTTCAGATTTTTAGCATAAAGGTATGTAGAAGGAGAATGCCTGCTCCTTTAAGGGTATCCTGTTTAGGACATTTTCCAATGCAAAGAGGGATAATAAGAAAGGGAGGCAGCCTGTCTGGTTGCAATAACCCATTAAGGCATGTGAAAATGTGGGCCAGCTACTAGACCAAGTGAGGATCCTAGTGTCAGTAGTTGTTGAGGTAATGTAGCCCTTTGGATCTAGGAAGGGTCCTACAGACTTCGTGCCTAGAATGCTAGCTGCTGGGGACTGACACAAAAGTAAAGTCTGTGCCAGACATTGGAGTCAGACCTGGGGTGTAGACCATGTGATCTGTGCCTATGTCAGCTTCTGGAGTTGGTGAGCAGTTGGAGGGCCCTATCTGAACCCAGGAATTGCTCCACAGAATCTGAGCCTGGACAGCCCTCTACCAGGGGGATTGGTCTATGTGTGTGACCGGTGTCATTGGCACCTCCAGCCTGTGGTGTTAGCTAATGGAATGAGTAGGGTTTTCTACTCTCTGCCACGGGGACAGGAGTGGAACGTGTTCCCAAGCCAACTACTGGGTGGGAGCTGGCATGAATGAGGTGAGCACGGGGCTCTGCACCAGTGAGGCCACAGGTCACAGCCCATATGCCTGGTACCAGATGCTGATGTGGCACCACTGAGTGTTACTAACCTAGCGTGTGTGGTATGAATGTGCGTATTTGTTAGCAAACTTTAAGCCGGATTAGATGGTAAATAGTGAGGGGGTCAGATCCAGGCCAGGGTATCAGGTCGGTGAGGTGTCGGTGCTGGTACACCCAAGGGGACTTGTGAACATGATGTGCATGAAGGATGAGTGTGCGAATGCAAAGCTGCTTGCAGTGAACGTCAGTTCGGGCAAGTAGGCAAGCTGTGAAGTGGGTAAGGGGTCTTGGATCCAGGAAGGGGTGCTGGACAGACCAAGAGGCTGTATGGACTGATGGACTATGTCAGTACTCAGAGGATCCATGAATATGCGTGCTTGTGAACCTGGAGAGTGCAGCTGGAGGAGGCAGACATGCTCCTCACCTCACTTAACATTTACTGAGCGGTTTACTGATGTATATATCAGTAATTCATGCTAACAAAAGGGAGTAACTTTATAAATTATTGAATACGGACATTTACATGCCCTGGAGATTGATGCATGGAAAGAATGGTGAATTTTATTTTTTCTTCTCCAGAGGAGATAGACAGTTTTAATGTCCATTTCCCCTAGGGCTGCTGATGCCTCTTGATAAGTCTGGAGTTATGTACCACAAGCAAAGTCAGAGATGGGATGGCTAAAAAGGCAGAGAAAAGAGGACACAGATTGTCATTCCAACAGGAGTCAAACTGATGAGGAAGTGATAATGCAGCCCAGGACTCCTAAGGTCCTGCTCTGTGACTGTGAGGACTTCAAAGGTTCTTAAAAAACAGTCTAAACCAACCCACTCTAATCCAGCCCCACCTGGCCCGGGCTCACAGCCTTCTTCAGAGCAGGAAGGTGTCTGTAGGTCCAAAATAGCTGACCATGGAATCACTCTGTTGCATAATATATTGTGATATAATGTTTACGTTAGAGACTGAAAAAACGTTATCACCAAACATTCTATAGCAGGCTGATTGGACCTCTTTCCTAGCAGGTGGTTTAGCTTACTTACCATGTGATACAGAGGCAAAAATAGATCCTAGATCTTCATATCCTGAGTGAGCATCTCTCGTTACTGGTTTACTTTAAAATACATAATCTTTTTGTTTGCAGTTGAAATTGTTACTACCGATTTGCAGTGTGTTCAATCACATTTGCATTGCTACATACCCTATGCATAAAAAGTCTATTTTCATTGGATTGCTTTTATTTGTTTATCAGTAATCAACACCACCTTCTTAATTCTTTGCCTTCTATGTTATTCTGAGATTAAGTAATGGACTTGTCAGTTGCTCTTAACAGACTGTGAGACTTCTGTTAGCATGTAACTACACCTTTCATCAGATTCACTTGGGAGAAAAAATCTTACACATTCCATATGTCCCAAGGCTGCTATCTCTGACATACTTTAAAAAAACTAAATTCTGAGAAGGGCGTAGAAAATCTCACATGTAATAGCAAGTATAAACCGAGGGATTCAGGTATGGCAAATAAACAAACAAGCAAACAAGCAAAAATTACCAGGCAAAGATAGTCCTTTTGGCTTCTTTTACTGAAACAGATCTTTAAGATAAAGTTGTGTTTGTGACACAAAATTATATTGAACAAGATGTTCTTTTAAGTGGGGGAAAAAAAGCTTTAGTAAATTTGTGCAGAAGGCATCAGTTGCAGCTCAGGCTAATGAACTACCTATTAAAGAGAGGCTTACAAAACACGCTGACACCACTACAAGCAATAGCTGCCCCACTGAGTGTAAGCTTTAGGCTAAGGAGAATTGTGTTGATCAACAACTTCAGATCAAACGATAAATTTTTGATAGCAATGTCAGAAGTCTTACCTATTTGTAGACATTAGCAATAGACCTGGAGGGGCTTTGATACTAATGGGAAGACAGGAAATGTCTGACAGCAAAACGGATAATGGCAGCAAAAATTATGAATAGATTAAAATTGTGTTGTTTCTTTCCCCACCTTCCCTAGTTTTGGGAGATGCATTTGTGTTTTACTTTACTTTTACGAGAACAGTAATAAAAGAATTAAAATTACTAATTATATGAAAAAATAAATGATATGAATAAATCCTATGAAAAAGTAATACCTATAAATCAAATACATTCATGTAAGGCTTTCTTAGTTTCAGCATAGGCTGTTATTTAAGCTCGTTAGCCAGAAATGGCATATAGCATGTATGTGAGAAATTTCTACAATCACTTGTTTCAGCATTTTTTTGAAGAAAATATTTAATTAGTTAATCAAATGGGAGTTGGCTTAATACACTAACAATGAAACATCTTTTTTTAGGAGTACAGTGGTTCACACAAATATTCACATCTCATGTTTAAGATGTTTTGTTTAGTGTTGCAATGTCTACTAAAACTATTCTGTAGCACAATATGGGTCACTCTAGTAAGTATAACATTTACTTTAAAGTGACTTTAAAAATGAAGTGAAAAATTTTAATGTAAAATATTTTAAAACTTCTAAAACGATTTAAAGTACTTTTTTGAAAAATAAATAAAAATAAAATTCTTACTTTAGAGGATTTTTTGTATATATCTTTCACATTTATTTTTGAAAAGGGAGAATTTTCTATCTTCTTCCTATTAGGTGTTAGGAAAGAGAATGGGGAAAGAGAAGGAAATTTCAAGTCAAAATAGAAAGAAACATCTGACTTTTTTTTAAAGCGTATTTTTACTTCGTATGTACTCTTTTGCTTGCAGCAAATATGAATTTATTTTAATGTTTACAACAAGCAGACACTGCATCTGAGGTAAGGTTGCTGTTAGGAAGTTTTTATTCATATGGTAGAACACTGTGAGGATCTCCAGAGTTCACAAAGTTCAGGATGATATGATTCTCTTTTCCATTAATGTACAATTTTTACTTTCTGTTGTTGTTGTTGTTAAGAAGGTAAGATAGAACTGGCCTTGTTAAATTCAGGTAGTAAATATTAAAAAAAAACTATCACAATGCCCCATTTCAGCAGAGAATTGCAAAGGATGCATAGAGATGGAGCTCAACTGTTTGTCTACCATGCAAAGTCAGATAAAAATAATGAAGCAGAAGAATTGATGATTATATAAGAGATATGGCATAACAGACATCCCAGAAACAGGAGAGAGGCGGAATTGGTGGAATACTGCAACAGCAGGCCACAAATGATATAGAAATGAGAGACAAGGTATTCTATGGAAGAGTGACATTGCAAGCTAAAGAGGTGAAACAAGGTAAATGCTTTTACTGTTAACTTAATTAACACAATATTCCTGTAATTAAAATGAAGAGTTCAGTAGGCAGAGTATCCATACAAGAGTACTATCAAATATTCAGTCAGAAACGATGCAATACATGAAAAGAGCTAATGTGAAAGATAACAGCTAAAACTGCAATGAAAAAGGCAAACTTTAGTTACTTCTGTGTGAACAAAGTAATATCATGGTAAGGAGTGATGTAGAAAATAAGTGCTTACACAACATATACAGCTACTTACTCTCAATCCTAATTTAAAAAATTCGCAAAAAAAGAAACAGCCTTTAATATAGGCCTGAGATGTACGCGCAGCCTGATTCAGGAGAGTCTGTTTGTAATAGCAAATTAAATAAATTTTACTCTTCTTGGAGGGTTAAAATATTCCTTCAGAATCTTCCACAGTAATATTTAATTTTGAAAAAGAAAACTGCATCAAAGCTAGAAGGATTATTAAATCAGCAACTGAAAGTTCAGTGTCCTGGAGACAACAGCTGTGTGAAAGAGGGTGATCTACTTTAAATGCTTCCAAAAGCCTTCAACAATATATTTCTCCAGGGTGATAAGACAGAAAATAACCTGCCACAAGACAAGGGAGAAGCTCTTCATGTGGATAAATAATAAGGTACACATCAGAAACACAAGGTGTAGATGAATGGTACGTCTTCGCTGAAGATGGACCCTGAAATCCTGCAGTCATCCATTCTGAGGCCTGTGCTGTTCATTGTATTTGTAAGCAGTCCAGAAAGAGGGTGAACAGCAAATGGCGCATCTTGTTAATGAATATGGAGCTATTAACAGCAGCAAAGATGAAAACTGACAGAAGAATTGCAACATCCATTACAATACTGGATACTACAAATGCAAGGGAAATTCAGTGCTGGCAAGTGTAATGTGGTGCACACTGAGGGAAAAAATATCTTAATTTCATATGTAAAACATGGGTCTGAGTTGACTGTTACCTCTCATTATGATAAAGTATAATGAAGAACAGAATTACCAGAGCTTTCTACCACTAAACATATTCATAAATTGTTGGGAAACAATGAATAATGAGATGTTAAAGTTTTCTAGTGATACAAAATTATTCACATACTTAAAACTAAAATTGACTTTAAAATACTACAGAGGACTCTCTCATGACAATAAAATGGTATATAAAAAATACAAAATAGTTTTCAATGCAGAAAGAAACAAATACACCCTAATTACACACGCAGAACAATTGGCTCTCAATTAGCTACCATTATTCCAGAAGGATATTTTGAACTAATTGTAGATAGTTTTCAAAATGTCAGCTTAGTTCTGAATAACAATTTAAAGAACAAACAGAATGTTGGAATTATTGGAAAGACAATAGAGAACAAAATTCAAACCATGACCATACCACTGTACAAATATCTCTGGAACAGCTGCAGTGCAAATGCTGCATGTTGCTCTGCAGGTGCAAGGGTAGAGTGGAACTGAAAAGGGTAGTGAGAACTGCAAGATGGCTACCAGAGAGGCTAAATAAAGCAGATATCTTTAAATAAGAAATCTTTAGATTTGCCAATGGAATGAAGAAGCCACCTCCCCCCCCACCCACTCCAGCGTTTTGGAGAGCACATAAGACAAGAATGAAGTGATAAGACAATTCTTGGAAGAAAGTTACACTGTGGGCTTCTCGTTGCAACCTCAAGTTCAGGATATTCTTATGACCTTACCCTCAGAAACGTGGAAGGTACAGATAGGGAATATCTTTTCTCTGTTTCCTATAACCTTTTCCTTGACACCTACTGCTGACTGTATTAGAAACAAAGTACAGCATTAAATGGGTTTTTGGTGTGATCTAGGATAAATATTATACATAATTTTGCTAAATTAGACTTCGAAACATTATTCCACGCACAAGAATTTCTTTTAAAGGAAAAAAAGCAATCTGTTTTGCTATTTGTTGTTGTTGCTGTTTTTTTTCTTTTAACTTGCAAACACAACCCAAATGGCATTTCTCAGTAGAGATATTATGTACTTAGAATATTTCAACGATATGAGGTAATGTGTTGGGTGATCATATTTTCTGCCTCTTTTTTACTTCAGGAAAACCACTTGGAATGCCAAAAATTTCTTGGGTGGAAGATATGTCTTCAGAGGAGCTGCTTGTACACTTCACTCTAAGATTATGTTTAACTTCTTCAGTATGTTTTAAATAGCAAATAGCATATCTATATACATATATGTCATATATTAATTGCTAATATTAGGGTTTTTTTCTGAAGCATTCTCTCATCTTATCAAGTTGTCATCTTGTCAAGTTGTCATTTTTCTTAAGTTTAAGAGTTAAAGTTTATCTGAATCCAAATAGTGCACTGAGTGATACTTGGATTTGAGCCTTAAGGTTCTGTCTAAGTCTGACTCAATGATTATTTTCACAAACTTGTATTTTTATGTTCCTAAAATATTTAGTTTCATTTTTAATCTCACCTCTCATTTATTTATTGCTTCCTGTAATACCATTTTCCTCATCTCTCATTTCAAAGCTGTAAGAAAAAAAATGTAATAAATTAAACTAAACAGATAGCTAAAAAGGATTTGACCATCTGATGATTGCATTACTCAAAATGCAGTGTAACAGTCTGTGAATTAATTCTTGCTGAACACAACCTTAGAGGATGCTGTGTAATGGTCAACAGGTGCTTGATTGGCAGTTACAGAGTGGAGGGAAATTCTTCTTGGTAGTATCAAATATTATAGCAAGAAGCAGCTGCAGAAGTTATTCCTTCATCTTCACTGGCGAAGAAAATAGTGTTTTCTTCTTGCTTGAAGGTCACTTTAGAACCACATTACTATTTTAGGAAATGTATTTTTGCAGGCCTTTTCCAGCTACTGGAAAGTGTTTCACAGTTCATGAGGTGTAACCATAACAAGTAGCAATGAAGATTGCTATAAAAAAAAAAAGGGGTGTAAAACTGACTAAATTAGTCAAAAATGAAAAGAACACCAAGATAATCTCATAACATTAAATAGTGAGTTGAAAACAGATGCGGGAAAAAAATCAGAAACCAATGGACCAAAGCTGATATTTCAACAATAGGTTATTCCATGAATAAAGAAAGGGATGATATGCTATTATCTTCTCTTCTTCCTCTAGTGCACTCTCAGAAAATATTGAGAATTCTGCTCGCATCTGCACTGATACAATCCCTTGACACTCACAATTTTCAAAACTGGCTCAAGGTTTAGAGGCAACAAAGCTGGACATGAGCCAGCAGCATGCAGTTGCAGCTCAGAAGGCCAACAGTATCCTGGGCTGCATCAAAAGAGGTGGCCAGCAGAGTGAGAGAGGTGATTTTTCCTCTCTACTCTGTCCTTGTAAGGCCTCATCTGGAGTACTGCATCCAGGCCTGGGGCCCCCAGCACGAGAAAGATGTGGAGCTGTTGAATTGAGTCCAGAAGAGGGCCACAAAGATGATCAGAGGGCTGGAGTGCCTCTCCTATGAAGGAAGGTTGAGGGAGCTGGGCTAGTTTAGCTTGGAGAAGAGAAGGCTTCAGGAAGACCTCATTGTGGCTTTCCAGTACCTGAAGGGAGCTTATAAGCAGCAGGCTTTTTAGGCAGTCTAGTAGGAAGTCTACAGGACAAGGGGGAATGGATCTAAACTAAAAAAAGGAGAAATTTAGGTTAGATATTAGGAAGAAATTCTTTACTCCGAGGGTCATGAGGCACTGGCACAAGCTGCCCAGAGAAGCTGAGGATGCTCCATCCCTGGAGGCATTCAAGGCCAGTTTGGATGTGGCCCTGGGCAGCCTGATCTAGTGGGTGGCAGCCCTGTTCAAGGCAAGTGGGTTTAAACTAGATGATCTTTAACGTCCCTTCCAACCTAAGCCATTCTGTGGTTCTATTGTATTGGAAAGATAAGTCCCTAGTAGAAAGGTAACAGTCTGACATCCTTCATGTGAATTTCTGATCTTGTTAATGAAATTCATTTATTGCAACATCTAAAGCTGCACATACCAGGAAGAATGCCCTATTTATGAATATTAGATGACTTTAAAAAAAATCTGCAATGGGAACTTGCACTGCTTTCTCTACCCTTCTGATTTCCCTTCTACCAACATGTCCATGTTTTTCTGTTTGACTCTGCATCGTTTCTTAGGAGGAATAGCACTGTCTGACATCAGAAGGTCCATCCAAAAAATTTTTAAAGCCAAAGAACTAATTAATCAAATTAGTAAATAATCTTTATCTATTGGGAAGCAATCCAAAATTCAGAGCAACTGCTGTTACAAGTTTGCCAGTATGAGTGATAACTTCTTATTTTGTAACTATTGAGAAAAAAACATTGTTTTCTCCACATTTGTTATCCTATCCCTTCCTTGAATACCTGTTTTGTCAAATGTAAGAATTAACTAACATTTGCATGTCGACTGAAATGTAACAGAACTAGCATTTTCTTCACATCCAAGAATGTTCACTTAACAATGCATCCTTTTAAATTATTATCATTTTGATTTTTTTTGCCTGATAAAATTGTTTTCCTTTTTTTATTTTTTTGTAAAAATTGTTACATTTTACACTGAAAATATTTTTGTTTAAATTTTGTACTGTTGTTCTTCTAATGAATGCATTTCCAGTCTTTGACATTTTGTTGTGGAATGGTTTTCTGTACCACAAAACTTTCAAACTTTAAAAGAAAAATCTTTGCTTACTGAGCAACTAGTGCTTAGTGACCACTGTGTCAAAGGTATTGTATGAAAATGAACACAGTGTGACTGTCATTCACAACAGAGAGTCATAGAGTGAATAGAATTATGGTTTCATTCATATGTGGATTCAGTCTGCTTGCCTACTTCAAATATGGCCTTGCAGAAAGTAATTTAGAAACAGAGAACATAGAATGCAGAAGGACGCAGACCATGTGGCAACAATTATGAAGGGTGTTGTTTCTCACCACAAAACTGCCAAGCTCCCAGGTCTAGGTGGAGCTTCTCTATGTCCCAGGTCTCAAGTCTTGAGTCATATTTAACAAGAAAGAGGAATAAAGCCTGCCAGGACCACTTTGGTTCCAGACTGAGGTGGCTGATGAATGGAGATTTTAGAAATTGTATTTCTAATGTGTTTTTACTTTTTGGCGTGTGTCTCTGGATTTTAAAAACGTTACAACAAATGAAAGACAGACTCACAAACTTCAGTGGAATTAGGCTAAGACCTTTGTTCCCTCATTTCTTCATGTGCAAAATAGGAACTGATATTCTCCAATGTTAGAAGAATATCATGACAGGTGAAATAAGTGCATCAGAGAACACTCAATGAATATATTTTCAAAGAACAGAGCTATTAATGTAAAGCAATATTCTTTTAAAGGAATATTCTACCCATATATTTAGCTAAACTGCAAAAAAATTAAAAACAATTTAATGTAGAATGAACGGTATTTATTCCTTTTGACATTTTTTTCATTATATGGACATTTTTCTCTCTTTATTAAAAACATTTTCCCCTCAAGAAGTGTTGGTAATTTTCCAAAACAATCAAGAAGACTTTAGGAGAAAATGTGAGGTGGTCTCTGCCCAAAATGCAGCAAAATAGGAAAGATATACAAAGCAGAATTAGAAAAAGAAGATGTTTACATTTTTCTGTAATTCTTTTGCTTCTAGTTACCATGGTTTTCACAAGGTTGGGGGAAAGAAGCAACAAATGAAAGAAAGGTTCTATTTTAAAGGGACATAGCTTACTTAGACACTCAAACTAATGGTAAATTCTTATTTAAAAAATTGAAAAAATAAAAAAGCTTTTACTTTCTGGGTAAGTGTGATCACTTTTTAATTGTCTTTGGATGAAGCACAATTCCAAACCAAATATTTTCATGAATTATGTAATTAAGTCAATGATGTGTGAAACAGATAGTGTTATGTGTAAAATTTGTGCCAATAGAGACTGCATTTTTAGGGGCCAGTTGACTTATTAAATTCTAAAAAGAGTCAATGCATTTTTTTCTGCTTACAGATCCTTTTGTAATTCATGGAGATACATGATAAAAGCTCCCACATGCCAAATGTAACACTGATATTTAGGGTGAAATGTGGTGATGAAGAATTCCAAGGACTAGAGGAAATACAAATCCGTTATCAACTTCAGACATCAGGCTGTCTTGGCACTTTTTAGGTCTTCTGAAACATATTCCAATACTGTTTTTTAATTTACATTCAGTTTTCTCTGATGTACTTGAGGGCACCCTTGCATCCATGTGGTATTGTTAATAAAAAGGCTAAAAGAGCGCAGTAGCACTCCACTCAAAACTCCACAGCCTGTTTAGTATCTTGAACGTGCTTAGCAGGTGCTTATTCTTAACTTTGAGAGACTAGGTAAGAGGCAAGTAGCAGCTTTTCTGTTTCTCACCTTATGTTGCGTCTGACCATCTGTGCAGATCTCATTTAGAATGTGCCTGATTTTTCCATGTACCAAACTCCACGCTCACAGAAGTTAGATAAAAAAAAAAAAAANAAGGAGTAAAAGGTCAAACTTTAACCTATATGGTAAATTCTTACCTTATAGTGTCACGAAAATAGTCTTTCTGAAGGATAAACTGACGTTATACAAGGCTTAATTACAACGTTATTTACATATGGAAAATTCCCTCATATATCTTGTGGTGCAGAGCCTGTTCCAGATTTATGTAAAGCTTTGCCTAGAAATGTAAAGAGATCCACAATTTTATTCTACTGGATTTCTTGTGGACATGATCTCTGCCACAGCTAAGTCTGTCTTTCTGAAGTCTTTCCTCTGTGCTGTGTTCTACGTTACTTGTTTTTATTATTTAATGCCTGTTTGAGATAGCTTTCCAAGGGAATTTCTCTTCATGCAAAGACTTTTCTTATCAAGAGTGTGAAAAATGCAACACTTCTGTTAAAAATAAATACACATTACAAATTCAACTTCTATTTACACACACTTTATATATATATGTATATCTAAAGAAAAAGAAAAACGTACCACTGATGATGGTGATTGCATGAGTAGAACTGATGAGAAAGTCTGGACCCTAGTATCACACAGAGGGTTAAGTACATCTAAACCTCACAGAAGTCCTAGATAAAAATAAGTAAATTAGCTTTGTTTTTTTCTTTTGGGAATAGAAACAGATTGGCCAGATGACTATCCAAGTTGTTATGGTAAGTCATGGGCAGGGATGGAAAATACGACACAGGGATAACCAGCTTTTAACTTTAAGTCCTAGACAACACACCCTCTTTTGTCTTACCTGATAATTGATTTTCAAAGGCATTTTGGAAGCTGTAGCCCTGTCCTTAAGGCTCATATCCATTGTCTTGGATTGAAACTTTTTCCTAAATATTGAAATTTAAGTGTATATTTACCATTTTATTTTTCTTCTTTATAAATAGACATCACTCGCAAGGTTACTGAGAACTGTCTCTGAACAGTTAAGTCGGCAATATGTTCACTTTTTGATTTGGACTCCAAGCTGAGAAAAGACATGCTGCATGGCAAACACACTTCCTCATTTCATAGAATCATAGAATCATAGAATCATAGAATGGTTCAGGTTGGAAGGGACCTTAGAGATCATCTTGTTCCAACCCCCCTGCCATGGTCAAGGACACCTCCCACTAGACCAGGTTGCCCAAAGCCCNGCAGAATCACCTCCCTCGACCTGCTGGCCACACTTCTCTTGATGCAGCCCAAGATGCGGTTGGCCTTCTGGGCTGCAAGCGCACACTGCCGGCTTATGGTGAGTTTCTGGGATTTCCTGGGAAGTTTCTGGTAGTTCTGGTAGTTCCTGGAAGTTTCTGGTGATTTCCTGGGAAGACAGCCGGACTTGCAGACTGAAATCATTCCTTTCTAATTGCCACTCAGGGATGATGTGCAGAATGTACCATTAAAGAATCTACTTTCAATTTGGGCAGCTGACAGTCCAACATTAAGCTGATTTTCAGGAGACAAACTGGTGACTGAACTCCTTCTATCAGACATGCAGTAGGAAAAGCAATATTTTCCCAAACAATTCTGAAAACAAAGGGAAAAACAACTGGGAATGTTTTTAAAAATATTTTGGAAAGACTTTGCAGAGTTAGGACAGGACAACATGCTTTTTAGAGTGAAAACAGTGCATCCATTTCTCTTTCTCCCTTTTTTTTTTTTTTTTTTTTTAATCTTTCTGACTGGAAATTACAAACAAAATCCAAATTATGTTACTGGTGTTTTCAAGAGTGGTTGACAGACAGTATCTGGTCAACTTGCAGAAAATGACAGCTATTGTCTAAGGGAAAAGAAACTCAAATGCTCTCTGGAAGTATTAGCAGGAAAATTAAACAACTTAGAAACCCTAGTCTAGATACTTTTCTTTGATCATATTTATTTTATGTATTGAATCCTGCTCAAAGCCAGCAGAAAAAGAACTTAATTTCATTAGGGCAATTTCTTTATATATTGCACTGATTTAAATTGCAAATATCAGTGTTAAAATGAAGAGTGACTTCAAACAATGTAGTGAAAAGCTGTTAGAAAACTGAAAGTTTAGTAAATGGCTCCGTTCTCTGCTTCCACAGTTCTAAATAGGACAATGGATTTATAGCAGGAGAATACTCAATCTCCTTCTCTCAATAGATTTAGTTTTCAGATTGTATATTAATAAAATAAATTGATTATATTTTAACTCAGTGAGCAAAAGTATATATTTTTTCTCTTATGATTTCTGTCTGTCTGGGATCATTTCTTGTCTCTTTCCACCTTGGATATTTTATTTTATTATATTTTACATAATACATACTGATAAGTAGAACATATTCCTGTCAGCAACCCTGAAATAAGACCAGTCTGTACACTCTGTACACTCACTGCTACAGTCATTTTCCTTTATAAAAGCCCAAACCATACAAGTTTCTTTATAAGACTATTTCTGTTAGACTTTTGTAGATTTCCATGTTATAGACAGAGCATAAAAGTAGCAAAGTTGCTAATCACTGAACAAAATTATTGAAGTTACCTGAGCATGGCTCATGCTAAGTGGTGAGCTGCTTTAATTGCCCTCTTACACTAACTAGGAACTCAAGTGTGCATGTGTGTGTGTATGCTGAACTAGTTCCATAAAGGAATGAAATAGTGCCTTAATGGAACTCCACAATGCATTTCTTTCTGTCTCTGATTCAATAATATATTCTTTTTCAAAAAGTTAATACTTTTCTTCTACTTAGACTTTATAATTTTTCTTTTCTTATACTGTATGCATATTTTTGATACTGAACTTTATGCTCTGAAAGAACTGAAAAGTTATTTTCTCCCCTGAACTGCAAGAAGGAATAGTACAGAAGGAATAGATTCACCAATCTAGATCAGTTGCAGAGTGATGTAAATAGGGATCCTGTATGACTAGTTGAGATTATTTTAATTGCCACAGAATATCTGGATATCACTAGTGGCTCTCTTTTTCATACTGTTTTTCAAAAGTCATTTTGTTTTCTTACTTCTCTTAACAGTTATACTCTGTAGGTTATATTTTTTCAGATTGTTCATTTTGATGTATTGTATGTAACTTTGGAGGGCCAAATTGGTAAAACTGTTTAAGGGAGAAAGTAGAAAATGGAAACATGCCTGTTGCATCGACAATGTGTTCAGTCCAGTTTTTCTGTAACATCTTCTGAATGAACAGACCTTCTTCCTCTTGTTATTTAATAAAATGTTCCGTTTTAATTGTACTTTATCTGTCTTGTACAACATTATTTAGCACAGTTCGCTAGAGAGACAAGCCTCTATAACATATGGCACAACTGTGCTTTGGCAACGGTTCTCTGATATGCTTCTGCTTCCTCAGCAAAGATTCAGGTTTGGAGCCATTCACTTCTGCTTCTAAGCTTCTAAGCTTCTATGCAGAAAACTAAAGCTGTGTTCATTGAAGCTACATCTTCCCTTCATCTGGTATTTGAGAACACTAATGCAGTCATTAAGGAAATAGATTTCAAGGTCAGGTTAATATGAGTTGCTGGAAGCTACTATTTTTACACCCCACGATGTAGTAAAAATGTGCATATGTTACTTTGAAATGACTATAAAAACATTTAATTTACCTTGTGATTGAAAGATTAAAGTAACTGTATGCACAGTTATTCAACACCATATGTGGCTGTCACACGTACATTATTTCAACTGGTCAGCCCCCAAAAGCAGTAGCTAGTTGTCTTCCAGTCAAGCCGTGTTCAACTGCAGTTGTGTTAAAATAATTTTAATCTTCATTTAACAAGATTCTTTAGATAAAATCTCATGCAAATTCAGAGCATCTCTCAAAAAAGGTTCAATTAAAAAGTACGATATTTGAGATTTGAATGCTAAATTTATTTCAAACAGCTGTTCTCTGTTACTTTATTCATTACGTAGTCAATTATACAACTTGGAAAGAAGAGATGTCAGTCTCCTCTATACTGCCCCTCCTCCTGCTTAGGACATAGTAAACTTTGTATTTATCTATCTGTCTATCTGTCTGTCTGTCTGTCTGTCTATATGTCAGTTTATGTATTTTTAGGGATTTTCAGTAGAAACGGGTAATAATGGTTTTATGTAGCTTGGATTTAGCATAGATTACATAGTTTTTCCTATGATATTCTTTCAAATTTTTCAGAACAGCCCAGTGATATAGACTTCAGCATTTTTGGCTACCAGAACGTTTACCTTAGCCCATTGTGGACTTCAGAGGTAGCTGGCATATTGGAAGACTTGTAGAATCTTTCCTTGGAATAAGCAAGCATCATGGAAGTGTCTGTATTGTGATGTTGGCACTAGTTCACTCTAGATTGTTTATTTGTTTTTCAATTCACTTGAACTCTTTTACCACAGTAAATACTATTCAGCAAAAATGTAGAAGCATTTTCAGGTTTAAAGACTGTCATTTTACAGTAACTTTGGTAAAAAAAAAAGGCTAACTTTACACACCACCATCCATCATCCCCTGTTCATTTTATCTAATTCAAACGTATGTCTGGAATTTGCTCAGACTTTCCAAAGTCACTCCTGTCTGGGCAGAAACCAAGTACAAAAAGTTTCTTACCTGAAGAAAATGTTTAATAGTTGCTTAGAAGTGAAACCAGGAGGATACAACGAAACCTGATTTGAGTGAACTACTACTGTGAAAATTCAAGTGGTGGAAACCAAACTTCATTTTTTTTTTTTTGATTGAAATATCAAAGCAGCTTGGTTTCAGTTGAACTGTTTTTAATTCTTTTGGCAAAACATCTTCTATTCTGTGCATTGGCTCTTGTATATGCTCATATATATTCCATTTCTGAGAAATGAGTATATTTTTTTTCTTGTAGTGAAGTCTGTGTAGAACAACTAAAACCCAAGACAGCAGATTCAGAATTGTAAAATTTTGAGATTTCGTCTCTACATTCAGTGGGATGGCTTGTGAGGTTAGAACTACGTAATCATACATTTCATACCCTGTCTTCTGAAAGACCTGAGGGTTAGATGTACATCCGTGATCCAGTTTCATTTGAAATTCAGCATGCTGTTACATGGTCCCTAATTATATTGCTGCTCTTGTTCTGGGCAACTCAGCCTACAGGTGTAGCCCTATGAAAGACAAGACTGGGGCTACATAAGAAGAGCACCGTCAAGGCCTCTCATGATTAGGGACATATCTACAGAGTTCTCACTGCATTCTTCAGAGAACAACATTCTCAGAAATCTATTCTTCCACACAATCTTGCACTAGGGATTTCATGGGCCTGCTTTTGATACATAGTTAAAATCTGCAGCTTAAATAGTGTATTCTACAAGTGCACAGAACCTCTAACTCAGATTTGATTTTACAGATTTTTTTTATGACTCATAGGGTAAATCTCATGGGTTAGTGATTGCAAAAATTATGTGAACGGCCATTTGATGTTCACAAGAAAATTCAATGCTTAGGAGAGATTTGCATTTATAATTTGCAAAAGACCTCTAGATATTAGATGGAGAAATGAGTTTATAGGCTGTTAAGTCCTGCATGAATTGTTATTGTAATAGTTATCTTCTCAAATGGAAAAATGTAAATATTTTATGTAATGAAATATTTTCCGTTGTTTCATTTTTGTCATTTCATGATGTTTGCATATTTTGTGGTCAGGAAAGATTTCCTGTTGGTTAAACATGATTTTTTCTTTTCCTTGCTACTCTTCATTCTTATTTATCTCCAGAAGTCCTTTCTTAAATGCCTTTCTGATTTTCTTTAAGAAATTCTTAATGAGGTAGGGTTTTTTGGTTGTTTGTTTGGTTGTCTGTGTTTTTTTGGTTGTTTGGGTTTGTTTTGTTTTTACAGTTACAGGTGGAGAAAAGGGAAAAATTTTCTTTGGGAAACCTTTCACTAAATCCCAGTAATCTTCTTCTTATTGTCCACCTCCTAAATAAATGTTTACAATTCCAAATGTCAGAAATATTAAAATTTTATCTGAGCTTATATTCCTAAGAGAGACTACTTCATTAGACCTCCTCCAGAGGTAAAACTGCTGATGCTGTTTCTGATGACAGCACTGTTTCATCTAAATCATTAGATGACATTTCAGCCGATAAAGGCTAGGTATGTAAGTAAGATGGAGCAAAAAGACAAAAAAGAGAATAAGGAGAAGGATTACAATACATTCTATGTGATGAGAATAACCATGCATCCTCATTTACCATGGAAAATCAAACTTTTTACATACAAAATCCTGCTCTTGCCTAGTAGAATGAAGTGCACAGAAGTAAATGTGCACCACCTGGGTCATTTAGTTATGATTGCAGACTATTCCTCCAATATCTGGAAACAAAAGGTATGGGAAAGGCAGATGACCTTGGATCTCAAAGAGGTATGTCAGTTTAGGTGCACATTTTCTGCTGTAGAAAACGCTGCTAGAGTTCTGGAAAGGATCAAAATCTGAGAACTTAGAAATGGCTGCTTCATAGTACTGGTAGTGCCCATAAATCAGACTGGGCTTATAGGAACAAAATGCTACTTCTCCTTATAGCCACCTTTCTTCTCTGTTGAATATGAGTGAATGTGATGTGGAAGTTGATTCAGACTCAGGCTGAATAAAGAATGCTGTTGAGCTTTGAACTCATTTGGATCCTTTATTGTTATTTCTTGTTTTATGTTGACTGCCTGTATAGTAAAGAATATCTTTCTGAAGTGCATTACGTCTGTTTCAGATTTTGGGAAAAAAATCTTCAGAACTAAGTAAGCCAAAACTTATACCCATCAAAAACATGTTGTATTTCCAGGAAACTGATAATCAAAGTTTCCTCTTCAGCAAGAAAGTTTTGCTCATATTGCTTTGCCAGTGAAAGCTATTGTACTGTATTGTATTGTATTTTCCAGCGGCGGGCCACAAAGATGATCAAGGGCCTGGAGCATCTCCCTTATGAGGAGAGGCTCAGTAATCTGGGTCTGTTCACTCTGGAGAAAAGAAGGCTGAGAGGGGACCTGATCCATGTTTATAAGTATCTTAGTTGCGGGAGGCAAATGGAGGTAGGGAACCTCTTTTCAGTGGTCAGTGGGGACAGGACAAGGGGCAATGGCCTTAAGCTGGAGCACAGGAAGTTCCATACCAACATGCCGAAGAACTCTTCACAGTGCAGGTGACGGAGCACTGGAACAGGCTGCCCAGGGAGGTTGTGGAGTCTCCTTCCCTGGAGATCTTCAAGACCCGCCTGGACGCCTACCTGTGCAACCTGCAGTAGGGAACCTGCTCTGGCAGGGAGGTTGGACTCGATGATCTCTCGAGGTCCCTTCCAACCCCTGCAATTCTGTGATTCTGTGATTCTGTACCTTCAGATTTTTCTAAAATGTTGCCAGTGACCCTTTCAAGAGGCAATTTTCTTGACAATAAAGCTGAATGTACGTTTTCTTAAAATATTTTAGGAGGCCTTCAGGAAGAGGCTACTGGACATTGGGACAAGGCCCCATTCTGAAAATCAGGCTCACCTCTATGAAGTGAAAATGATAAGAAAGTCAAAAAGTGAGATTGTTTTCCTGTTCCTCTTGTTCCACTACAAAGCTGTACCACAGATCATACTGGTGCAGAGAAAAATAATTTTCTACTTCAGATAGTCCTTCCAGTCCTCTAGAAAGTTTCAAAAATTCTTGCCATTCTTTATGATGTCTTCTGACTTTGAGGTGGCTTTTGCATGTGTATTTTAGTATGAGAGATTGACTTTTGCTTTAGAAATGGCTGTGCACCTAAAGTTACCAACTGACTAACCAGAGGAAAAGATTGCTCAAAATAATACAAAGTTCACTGTGAAATAATGAAGAAGTTAGATTCTGTTCCGTAACATGTAGCATAAATTGTTTGTGAATTATATTAAAAATATAAAAAGCAATAATCCACATCATTAATGTCATAAACTTAAAACATATATAAAAAAATGAAATCACTATAATAGATTATTATAATATGATCATCATGCCATTTAGGGAAAGCAAGTCTACCTTCAGTTAGAACAGTATACATAACGAGTATCACCTGACTTTTACATACCTTGTACGACAGATTTCCAAATGAAATCATGTATTTAAGGTGATTTTTCTCCCAAAGATATACTATGCATCACATTCAACAAATTAACTCCCAGGAGAAACGTTCCCTCTTTTTTTTTATTATTTCTTCTCTTTTTTTTTTTGTTTTTTTGATGAAGGTTTCAGCTTTCTACTTTCAAAATGAATGAAATTACATAGATTCTCTTTTTGCTTGCTTGTTTGCACTATTTCTAATCCTGAAAGAAAGTGAAAAGAAAAGCAGCTGACTTCTCTAGGACCCAAACTGTGATTTGAGTTCTGTTTGGTCTGGCTTGCCCACTCTCAGAAAACTCATCAAAAAGATCCTGGCTTTGTTACATAAAAGGAAATTAAATGATACCTAAGCTGTGTTATGAAGCCAATTGCTAGAAGAAAGAATTTCAGTATTTTATTACCATGAAGCAGATGTAAAATCCAGGGGTCTCAACATTTTAAAATCAAATAGGACTCGGTAATTTTTGAACAATGATAAGACACTTGATAAACTCACATATGAAGAAGGAAAAAAAAAACAAATGGATAAAAACAAATTACTCTGGGAGTTCAACAGACTTCTAGACTTCAGCAGCTCAATAAAATATAACTCTTTCAAAGTAGAATATGTCAGACAGTCAATAACTAACCAAACCCCGGTACATCTGGAACATTAAACTTTAAAAAATTTCTGGTGTTATAAATAAACCTACATCACTGGATTTTTGTATTTCTTTTCTTGCAGAAATCTTTAAAGATTCAAACTATCATTTGAATAAGTGTCAGATTGGTCCCACAACATTGCACTGTTTGCTCTTCAAAAATCACAAATTAAAAGATCAAAATAGGCTAATTAAAAACGATAATGATTATCCTACATAATCAGAACTCTGTTTTAACTACCATGGCAGGAAACATTTGAGTAACACAATAAGTCTAAACAAAATAAAACACCTTACTGTTTTTAGCAAACTGAATAATAGAGTGGTGGTTGAAAAAACTCCTTTGATTACAGTTGGTACCAGGATGGAGTCATGTTCCTATTTCAAAAATAAAAACATGTCCTAGGCTTAGAAGAGCACTTCATGCTAGGTTGTTTCCAGAGTGAGGCCTTCATATAAAGGAACCTGAAAAGGATTGCTAACTTGTTTTCATCAAAGTTTAATACCAAGGTCTATCAAAGCTAGTATGAGAAATAAAGAAACACTGACAAAGTATTTTCTTCAGGAACATGTCTTTTTTTTTAATGTCTTATTTTCTTCCCCTTCCATGAGAGTCATCTAGGATTTTTAATACCCTCGTTAATAGAAATCCTTCTGCTGTTACCTCCTGTGGATTTTAGATAAATTTGGAGGCAAAATATAATAGGGGGGAAATGTTCCATCATTTAAAATTAGGTCGAGGGTTTAACATACAGCTGTACAGAGAGTCTCTAGTACTAACGATTACCAATAAATTACATGGATTTATCAAGATTTTACAGCCTGTTAATAGGTTCAGCTTCAGCTTTTCCTATATTGTTTCCTATGTGAAAGAAACACATTCTTGTCATTAGTCTTTTCATTAGTCTATCTGCTAAGTCTCCAGCAATAAATTTTATTAGTCTCCTTTGTTCTTTGGTTTCACTGTAACCTCTAACTTGTTCTAAGACAAAAAGGAGGACTAAAATGCAGGTACATTACTTTCTACATTCTCACTCAATATGCCATGTATAGACTGAAAGATCAAAATTAAATTGAAAACTCGGAAGAATCTGGACTTATACTATGTTTGTACTGCAGGGGAAGGAGTCTTTTTTACTATGTGAGTATTGTTTATTTTCTGTTAGGCAGTGACGGTTTTAATGGTCATCAGCTATGTGAGACAGCAAAATACAGAAAACAGGAGAAAAATCCCCTCCTCTAAGAAATGAAATGAAAACATATTTTGTGAAGGAATTTTAAGAAAGGTAGGATTATATTCATATTATCTACCTTCTTGTCCACCCCTAAATGCCTCTCTCATTTGCTGAAAATACTGCATGAAGTGACTTTTTTTTTTTGGCCATTAAATTGCTTAAATTTATTTAAATTTAAAAAGTTGGATTGATTAACCCATCATTACCACAAGCTCACTACATAAGGGCCATATAGATATGGATATAGATATATAGATAACTGTGTCCTGCAGGGTCTGTGCAACCTTGGATTTAAAATAGGTATTTTTACTTTTGCACCCTGTAAAGCTTAGCAAATGCAGTAGTACCACCACACCTAAGCTCTATGAGACTTGTAATGAAAATACTGGTAACCAAAATGTTAATGGAAATTGGAGGCTAGTATTGGTATTGAAAACAACTGAAAACTAGGCTGCTAATGTATTTAAATATCTATGTCATTGAACTTCTTTTAGGCACAAAATCTTTATTACACTAGGCAAAAAGTTATTACTGAGTCATAAAAAATGAAATACTTAGCCTTTCTAAAGATAAGAGGAAATTGCCTGAACCCGTTTTTTATTTTGAAAACTAAATGTGTATGGTATTGCAAGAACGACAACATAGATATCCTGAACAGAATAAGCCTCTCAAAAACAGAAGGATCTGATAAAGTTATACTCAGAGATTCTTTTTTTCTCTTTATAGCTTCCTAATTGGAGCTCGCTGGCCTTTGTAGCACTGTAACACTAGGGAGCACACTTTCATCAGAAATTATGCTGCCTGCAGGATCTGCAGAGAATTGGAGTTAGAAGTCAGTTCAGCAAATCAGCAATTTGGCAGCAGGCCAATCCCTGCCCTGCTATGCAGAGTGACAAGGCATGTGAATATGACAGAGCTAATGGTAAACAATGACAGATCTGTTGAGAGTCCGATGGGATGCATCTCTTGTTTGTTCGTGTGCAGCGTAGGGATCAGATTTATTTTGTTTGAGATGTGCTTGATGCCTATCTGAACTCTTCACCCCACCTTCCACAAATCAGATTTAGTGGAGCAGTGAAGTGTTTTTGATTGTTGTTGTTGTCTTTTTGTTTTGTTTTGGTTTTGATGATGCGAGAGACTTACAGTAGACTGAAAACTAGGATAAGTAACTCATAGAAAAGAGAGAAAATATACTTACTCTTTAATTATCTTTCTCTTAAAAATATCCTTCTTCTGTTTGACCAGTTATTGCAATTTATTGTGTAATTATTGCTTCTAATAATCAATGGAGAAGAAGTTTATCTATAGAAATGAAGGTGCAGAAGGACAGTAAAGAACACCTCTTTGGATTAGTTCTAGACTCAGCTTCACTCATATAATAATGAGTAACAATTTAAAATGTATGCAATTATTGCTTCTTAAAATAATATTAAAACAAATCTTATTTCTAATTAAATCAGTTTAGCTGTTTATTTGCATTTAAAAATAGCTAAATGTATCTTGTCTATTGTTCCATTATTTTTTAGAGAGTTTAAAATTTGCATTACACATTTTATACTTTTGATAAATTATTCTTGCTTTCTTTGATATGCAATTTTATTTTTTTATCAGGCTGATGAGTAGTCTGAAGTTTAACTTAAAACTTGTATAATTTAGATATGGTCACACACAGTGAGCTCTGGAAATCTTTGCCATTTTTACTCTAGAAATATCTCCTCATCAGGAAAGAGTTCAGAAAAAGATCTGTTGCATCAGCCGTTGCTAGAAATAACAACAAAAAGAACATTTTCCCAGACCTTCACCAGAATAACTGCCGCATCAAATGACATCTATACCCCTTACAGTAGTTTCACAGGAAGGCTTAAGCCGAAAAAAAAAACAGTTTAGATGGTTAACCTGAGCTCAAAACTGTTTCAGGTGTGGTCATGCTATTGATGTTCTTTACAATATTTCTTCTTTATTTTCTGAATATGTAACCTTAATTTTGACTTTCTCTTTGTTGATGTCTAGTGAACCAGAACCTTACTGATTTGCTCTTGTCTGTGTGTGCATTGAGAAAGCAGAAATAAGTAGATGAATGTCTTTCTCTGTATCAGTCCTCCAGATCCTCCTCTTTGCAGATCACGTGCAAGTATTCGTGTTCTCTGGTGTATGGCAACACCCTCAGAGCATTAAATTGCTAGGAAAGACCCATCTATTGCTAAATAAGGAACTCCAGAACTACCAGATTCGATTGAAAATTTCCAGTTGAGAAATTTTGATATTCAAGTGTATGAGTGTACATGATCATAGAATAATTAATTTCCATCAGAAGTCATGCAAGGTCAGATTCCGTAGCAGTTACTTTGAGGAGAAGCTTGCCTGAAACAAAGCTTATAAAGCATTATCCCACAGAAGATCAAGTCTGGGCTGCAATTCAAGAAGATCAACAGATAATGTGAAAGACAATTAACTGAAAATCTCTGACAACAAAGTTAATAAATGTAAACCATTGATAACAAGGGACATATAACACCATCATTTTTTAAAGCAGATCCCATTGATTCCAGTGCTTAAAAATCAATGCATTCTTTGCAGAGACGTATTTTCACATGATGAGTGATTATTGATCATAATGGCTTATCTGAAGATATCTCCTATTTCATCAATATATTCTTAGCATTCTTGTTTAACACATCTGTTGAGACATTCCTACAATTCTTTGAAGAAATCATTATCTACCTTTGCAAAGCTTTGTTTAAAGTTCTGGTTTTATTTAAAGTTCTAAGGAACGTTCCAGAAGACACACCATCAGTGTGGAGGAACCTTGGATGTTACAACGATTGTTTGTTACCTGTACTATGTACTACCTGTACAGTTAAAGGTCACAGCCACTGAACAGGGATTCATCATAGGAGCATCTGCATGCACAATATATACAAGGAAGATGTTTGTGATGTTTGTCTAGAAGGCTTTACGGTCTAAATAGAATGAAGAGATAGGAGACAAATAGAATAAAATAAAATGAAAAGAGAGAGAACTTAGCTGCCTGGTGAAAGGCTAGTGGCAGAGACTGATGTAACAACTGGAGGTCTAAAATCATAGAATCATGGACTCACAGAATCATAGAATAGCTTTGGTTGGAAGGGACCTTAAAGATCATCAACTTCCAACCCCCTGCCATGGACAGGGGTGCCACCCACCGAATCAGGCTGCCCAAGGCCTCATCCAACCTGGCCTTGAATGACTTCAGGGATGGAGCATCCAAAGTTTCTCTGAGCAGCCTGTGCCAGTGCCTCACTATCGGTATTAGATCATGTGAAACAGCCAGTCCCTCTTCTGCTTATAAACTCCCCTCAAGTATTGGAAGGCTGCAATGAAGTATGTATAGAGCCCTTTAAATTCAGTAAGTTCTGTAGAATATAGTCAGGGTCATCATTTCATGTTTTCATTTAACTTTAAAACCTTGAAGACTGATTATTCAAACTGCTTATGAAACAGAAGCCTGAATTCAAAGAGAAACAATTCTTAGCCAGTTAATCCAATTATTTTTGCCAGATTTTACCAGTTTAAATGCTTCCATGCCTTAAGAGTAAATCTATTAACCGTATTCTTAAACCTTTACCATATGAATAATTCTGCTGACTCACAGGGCTACATATATAAAGTTGGAATTATGTATTTCCTAAAGGCTCTGGTCACTATATACCTGATCCCATATAAAATGAAAAAATAATTCCATTTCAGAATTAGTTATTTTGAAACAATAACAATGTGAAAATAATTTAAATGCTGTTTCCTTTTCCTCACTTTCTCCAGAAAAATACTCATCTAAAGATATGCTAACCCAAGTGTGTAACTTCTGGCTCGTGAATTTTGTATGTTGTGGAAGATGAAGAGATTTGCCTGTTAAGTAAGGGATATAAGGAAGATTTAAATGCCTTTCTCCAGGGTAAGGTTGTACTGTCAGAAATTTGGCACATACACAAACTTTTCTTTCATGCAAAGTAGGGAAAAGTTTCCAGCATAATTCTGAGTGAAATGAAATAGCTGTGAATTGTAAATTTAATATAAGGATCAGGAAGACAGTGTATATTGTAAATACTGGAATAATGAAGGGTCAAATTCTAGTGTCTCCCAATTGGTTGGTTGGAAAAAGAAAGATATGTTGATAACTAGTTCGCTTCCAGACTTTTTTTTTTTATACATCTGTTTAAAAAAAAAGGAAAAGGGTACTATAAACACAAAATCAAGTATACCAACAGGACAAAAAATGTATTTCATCTGTCATTTTAAAATTCTGCTACTAAATTTACTAGCATCCCATTTGGTCTATTTTTGACTTCTCTACTGTTAAGTTTTAAAAAAAGTAGAACTCTATTTGGGTCATTCCTTTATACACAAATAATATATATCACATAAAAGCTGCAGTGACTTTTATTGTTCATTTCTTCTCCAGAAGTCACTTAACATTTTCTTTGCTGGAGAAACTTGTAATAAAGTTGTTATAATAGGAAAAGGAAGCCACCTAGCACAGAGAAATGAACACTTCAGCACTTATTTTTTACAGGATAGTTAACCTCATTGGACTAATATTAAGTGCAAAAGCCTGACTTCTATTACTGTTGACCAGAGGTAAAATCTACTTCCACAACATATTATTGTTGATCACTTCAGAAAAATAAATGAAAACAGAAAAAACACAGCACTTGTGCTGAGTGTTGAATATACTTTCTCAATCTGTAAAGCTTGACATTGTCTGTTACAGTAGGTAAACTAGAAAGTAAGTTCATGTTCTTGTCCTAAAAGGTTCCAGCAACAATGACCCAAATATGAAATTACCTATGAACTAAGTAAGAAAGTGCAATAATTTACCATAACTAAATCTAAAATCTGAAATACCATGTGTTAGGAGCTAAGTTAAATTAATTCAGAATAAGTTAACTCTGAATTATTGTTTTGTTTTGTTTTTAATTAATAAACATGTTTATGATAGTTCTACTTTGCCCATTTTCTAACAGTCACCTCTCACCATTTGATTATCTGAAAAAGAGTTATTCTGTCTTTTGATTCCCTATCTTACTTCTATGAAGTCTTAAATTTTCCACAAACATCCCATACATTCACCATATTTGGATAATCAGAATCCTATAAATTAGATACTTTTATAATGCTTTAATGTGATAATATACATCATAATGATGAAAAATAATTCAAAGTAATGTATGAACATTAGCTCTTTTTCTACAGAGGGTAGTAACCCTGTACACTTGACTACCTTGAGTCATGAGCATTGTTAATAAAACTTATGAATAATCAGTGTGTTGCTGTAGACTTTGGTTGACTAAATTGTTGGATTGACCTCACCTTGTAAATTTTGTTAGAGATGCTGAATAATAAACATGGCTACTTAGTACTTCTGAAAAGTCGAGCACACTGCAGCTTCCAAATTTACTGATTAGGAAACTTAGTCTTCTAATGCTAGCTTTGTTGTAGATTCAAAAGATATTGATGTTTTCATTAAATACTAAGATTTAATGAATACTAAGATTGGCCCCTCACTACAAGAAAGACATTGAGGCCCTGGAACATGTCCAGAGAAGGGCAACAGACCTGGTGAGGGGTCTAGAGCACAAGTCTTATGAGGAGCGGTTGAGGGAGCTGGGGTTGTTTAGTCTGGAGAAGAGGAGACTCAGGGGAGACCTCATCGCGCCCTACAACCTCCTGAAGGGAGGTTGTGGTGAGGAGGGGACTGGCTTCTTCTCCCAGATAACTACTGACGGGACAAGAGGAAATGGCCACAAGTTGCGCCAGGGTAGATTTAGATTGGATATGAGGAAAACCTTTTTCTCTGAAAGAGTGGTCAGGCACTGGAATGGCCTGCCTAGGGAGGTGGTGGAGTCAATGTCCCTAGCGCTGTTCAAGAAACGTCTAGACGAAGTGCTAAGGGACGTGATTTAGTAGCTTAGTGGGTAGGGATGGTGATAGGAGGACTGTTGGACTAGATGATCTTGTAGGTCCTTTCCAACCTAGTGTTTCTACGATTCTATGATTTAAGAGATCAATGTAAAAATATGGGGAAAAAATAGAAAGAATTAAAAGTGGCTTTTGTCTGGCTATAAATGATTTTGATTTATTTACAATATGTAATTGGGTCAAAATGAGTAGCTTTATTATTGCAGAGAAAATCTGAATTTTTACATCTCTTCTTTCCTACCTTTGTTTTATTCAACGTTGTGATTTGTAATTTTTACTTTTCCTGCATTCTAACTTTTTAAAAAATCTTTATAGTGTGTATTCATTTAGTTTTATCAATTTTATCAGAAAATAAACTGAAAAGGTGGTATTATCACACATTTCCTAGAGACACTGTAAGTAGAATAAACCAACTTCAGAATTAATTTCTAATTTTGTTATAAGAAGGAAGGTAGAGTTTTGTCACAAACCTTCAAGAATCATGTGACAAAACATTGAAATTATGCAGTTAGCTTGAAAATCGCGGTTTGGGAAGAGAGGAGAGTGAGGTCTTTTGCATTTGCCCTTTGGCTTTGTATTTCTAACTTGCTAAGATATGCTCTAAAGATTTTCCAACCACAACACCAATGGTTAGAGACACACTAGTTTTTAGACTATTCTAATGTAATTAGAAGATATTAGAAGAACAAACTAATGCTATGCGTCATTTCTTAAAAGCTGTTATAGCTGTCAACTGAATGGCAAAGAGAGAGCCATCCTGGAGTCTTTTAGTCTGGATGTGAGATGTACTATAAATATTGATCATAACTAACCAAAATATGCAAATATTAAAATATAAACTTTATGTACATGTCTTTTTCTTATTCTGATAGATTAAATTAGCTAAACTGTTAAAGGTGGACAAAGGCCTTTTAGAAGGTGATCAAGCATCAGTGAGCACTTTTGAGCACGTGTGTTGAAGCATATTCATAACGGCAAATTATGACTCCAGCATAGTTTCACACCATCTGTAAGGTATTTTGTGCTGTGACATATCCAGAGGTAATATAGACCACTGTTTGATCTTGGATATCTTTTTAAAAGAGTTTAGAGGAAGTATATTAAGAGATAATAATGTTTATCCCTCTAGTAATTGTATCATTTAGAAGCATCTGGAACATTTGTATAGATACACATCCTAAAGAGCTGCCCAGTCTCAAAGAAAAAGTCTGGAAAAGGTAGATTTAAACTACTGTGATAATATGTGGATATTAGAATTGATGTTGAAAATTTAGTATTTGTTTTCTCTGCTAGCTGCAAGAATATTGGTAGATGTCACTTGATTACACTTGTTAACAAATATTAGCATTGGATCTTCCTTACTGAAAGTTTGCACATTACAGAAAGTCATGACACAGGTAAAAATAAAAAAGTTTAATAATTAGACTTCCTGCATTGATGTAGTAAAGCTTCTCTTACCTTTTCAGTTTAACTGCCTATTCTCTATCATTTAAGGTATTAAATCATTATAAGTGTTTTATAGCATATAACCATTTCCACTGACTTTTTTGAGAACTGTTTGTCTGAAAGTAGGATCTTGACAGCTGAATTTCAAACGCACTGGTTTTTCTGTGGTGCGGAGCTGAAAACGAAAAGGCCTCACTAATGTATTTAAGTTTTGTTCTATCTTTTTCCTCTTGGAATTCCAGTGGGACTTTGATCATATCAATTCAATTAAAATTCACACATCAGCTACTGCATCAGGCACCCAAATATACAGCATTGCTTAAGCAAGGAGTCTATGAAGTAAATGGATACAAGATGAAGTTCTGAGGTAAGCTGTATTAACGAAAAACAAACAAAAAGCCTCATTATTTTACAATTTGTTTACATTGACATTTTGCATAAGAAAATGAATCACTCTAATTTACTTCTGCTGTGTTTCCACATTAAAGTAAACTAAAACCTTAGTTTTCTGGATAATTTATAGCGGCATCCTTGATATTTTTTATTTGGATGGTACACATAACGTTATTCTTTATAAATCCTTAATTTTCTTTATTATTTATGAGACATAAGCCACTATTAGTTCACTAAAATGAAATAGGTCACTTAAGCAAACCTTTCTGGGAAGGATGATGTGAAATTTCTTGTGCAATGAGTAAGAAACATGGTGTTAAATACCTCTTCCCTCCAGATAAGGTTATAGTAGAGGTTCATTTCTATATTCTACAGTTTCGCTTTAACTTCCTTCTTGAAAGCATTAAAAAGGTTTCCAAATTGTCCTTTAGATAACAACAGTACAGTTAGAAATGGGTTTCAGAAATGAAGTTAGTTCTTCCAGAATGATGTTGCTGAACTATTGACCTGCAGAGGGAGAGATGATGATGTTGACTTTCACTCTGCCTGCTTCCTTTGCGCCAGTCATTTTTCCTCTAAAATTCAGTAGTGGCAGATTACAAAGTAGGGGTCAAGGTAAATGAAGTGGCAGTCAACCCACTACATTATTCTGTGCTGTGATCTATCTTGGTCTCTTGGTCATTCAAATGCAGGAGATGTTTTCTAGTCTGAAGTAGTGAGGTGAAATGTAAATTGATTTAACATTTTAACCAGAAGGCTCTCTTCCTCTGTTGCCTGGAAGTAAAGGCTTTGATGATAACCAGTGGTGAAGGCAGAGTATATAATGAATGAAGGCACTGGGTGGTAATGCTACTTGTAAAAAAGATGTTTGGAGTTAGTTAAATCTGTGGGTTTAAATTTAGAATAGGCAAGTCATCTGTAATGAATTATTTATTGGGTTAAATTTCACCAACATTTTTTTCTCTTCACCAGTTGTCCGCAAACATATGGCAAAATTCTTGGATTTATTCATCATCCAAAAAATATGCATTTATTTCTTCAGTGAATAAATTCTTGGCCTACAGATTGCTCATGAGCAGTTTATAGGGAATATTCAGGAGGTGCACTCTGTGTGTTAGTTTCCATGTCTGCTTTGATACACTGAGAATTAGCACTATTATTATGACCAAAAGATCACATGAGCAGATGCTGTGCTGACAGCAATATTTCAGCTAGCCCTTTATTTAGTTCTCATTGGAATATAACGTAGTACCCGAACACTACACTTCAGGATTTACCAAAGAGTATATCACAGCTCCTAGTGAATGAAAGATTGCTTTAGTTTACTGGTCCTGTTTACAGTGTAGCCCTAGCATTGTGTTGGCACAGCTGAGAGCGCAGTGAATTACAGTTCAATCAGATGAATGTTTAACAGCAGGAAGCCTTTACACCAATATTATCAGTAAACTCTATCTGGTTAAAGGCTTAAAGAAAAAAATCATACCAAGATTCTTGATTTACATTTTGTCATAGGCACTTAGTCTCTCTGGAGAGCAAGGAGAGTACTCTTACCTTATTCTTTTTGACTTAGGCTGAAGGTTTGTTTGCCTTTTTTTTTTTTTTTCTTATATTAGTAATTGAGAAACATGTTTATTTTAAAGAGAACGTTTCTGTGCTGGAATAAATATATCATTAAAACTAGTAAAATCAATTGGAGTTTTCCTTGTCTGGAGAAGAGAAAACATTTGCATGTTGTCAGATAGCGTGCAGTCCCCAGCTGTTAAGGATGTGATTCATGTCCCTGTGCAGATGGTCAAGTTTGAAGGTGTGAGTTATGGCAAGTAATAGGGTTCTTTGTAGAAGTGGTTCTTATGTCAAACCTTTATTTTTCTGCAAATGATGAAGAATATTCTTCATCTTGCCCCTGTACATATGGTCTGTAAACTGCTGCAGTACCTTTCTGCAAGTCCCACTCAGGCAGAGGACGGTTTTGTTTTTGCTCAGCAGAGCATGAACAGGAAACTTCAGAACATATCAGTAGGGACATTTCCTCAACTCCTTCAGTGAATTGAAAGAATTGGAGAAAAGACATTTTTTGCTGTCCTGAGGGTCTTTGTGAATAGTTGTCTATAGTGTTCAGGCATACATCACCCAACATCCACTGTGTTCACTTACTGGGTAAAACCTGGTCTAAAACTCTCTTAAAGTGCAATAATGAAACTGGATGAGTAAATGATAGATGTGATGTAGTACTTGTGGAAAAAGTAAATATGAAGAAGAAGAAATAATCCTTTTTGATAACTTATGGCAACTCAGTTCATTACAACATTGCTGAAAAATCCTCATCATGTGATTAAATGTCAGTTGAAAGGCATATCATATGAAAATGAATGATGATACGCTTTAAATTAAATCCTCTTCATCTATAATATGTATACTGCTTAAGAAATACAGTGAAAACACACAAGTGTTTGGCTTGAATTTAATGAAATACATGTAGAAATTCAGAACACATCTGCTGATTTCTAAGTCATAAGCTGTAGGTGGTGAACACAAATTCGTACATGCCTGGAAGTGCTGCCTTGCTCAAAGTTGGGCATTCAGACTTGTCCCTTGCTTGAGAAGCACCCTCCAGGTTACTGATATAAGTGGCCTCTTCCTGTACTGAACAATACAGTACAGGTATACTAATACAACATCAAATTCAACTCAAAATGTTATATCTGAGACTCTTTCATCCAAATAAATGGTAGAAGATTTACTTTCACTTTTGCGCAATAGTGTAGTGATTTCAGGCATTATCCACAGAATGGGAGAACAAAGTTCACAGTTGTTCTCCTTTCAAAGAGGGGACCCCCATTTTCTCTGTGAATGCCCTAAATACAAGCTAAAAACACCAGAAAAACGGGCCCTCTGTTGCTTCAACTATATCTGTATTTCTGTGCAGTCATTAACATGAGATTTATAAACAGAGAATAGAAACCTGAGTAGAGGTTGCTTTCCTAGTGATTTGTATCTCTTTCAGAGGTATGAAGTGTGATTTTGAAATCATAGAATGATAGAATGGCCGGGGTTGGAAGGGACCCCAAGGACCATTGTGTTCCCATCCCCCTGCCACAGGCAGGGCCACCAACCTCCAGATCTGGTACTAGATCAGGTTACCCAGGACCCCATCCAATCTGGTCTTGAACATGTCCAGAGTCGGGGCATCCACAACCTCTCTGGGCAGCCTGTACCAACGCCTCACCACCCTCTCAGTAAAGAACTTCCCCCTGATGTCTAATCTAAACCTTCCCTCCTTCAGCTTAAAACCATTCCCCCTTGTCCTATCACTGCCTACCCTTCATGAAAAGTTGGTTCCCCTCCTGTTTATAATCTCCTTTTNAACCTGTATACATATCTGGGATTACTTCGACCCGAGTGCAAGACGACACACTTTGCTGTGTTGAACCTCATTAGGTTCACACGGGCCCACCTTTTGAGTTTATCAAGGTCCCTCTGGACGGCATCCCTTCCCTCTAACATATCAACTGCACCACTCAGCTTGGTGTTATCGGCAAACTTGCTGAGGGTGCACTCAATCACATCATTGATGTTGTTGATGAAGATATTGAAGAGAACCGGTCCCAAGACAGAGCCCTGGGGGACACCGCTCGTTACCGGCCTCCACCTGGACGTAGCATCTTTCACCACAACCCTCTGGCTTTGGCCTTCCAATCAATTTCTTATCCACCGAATAGTCCACCCGTCAAATCCGCATTTCTCCAGTCCATGAAACCAAGAATGTTCTTGATCTGACAATTTTTCTATTGCATTCACTGAGTATAATCAGAAATTGTTGCAAATGGACAGTGTGATTTAAGGAAAAATTTTGAGGAAACTGTTTTAAACTCAGAAACCTAATGGCATGCAAGCACTTCAGACAGAAAATAGAAATGACGTTTCCTATATTGGTGTTTTTGTGCTTGTATTGCGTATTTTAGGTACTTCTGCTTCTTACGGTAGCTACTGCAAATTCCATTATCAAGTGCCAGTTTTTCATTGTCCACGGAATGTGGGAATGTAAGGAATCCCTGAATTACAGTCCTGGGCTCACTGCCTAACACTGAATTGCTGCAATGCTTTTTGCCAAGAAATCGAGTCCCTTTTGGGATCTGACCCAAATGATTTAATCATATTACACTCAAAGGCATTTTGATGGCTTTTATTCAAGACTTTTAATATTTGCAGAATAAATGCATGTAATGTGTTTACTTTAGGTGAGTAAATGTTGATTAAAAAATCTTTCATATTACAATTATATTTCAGTCCTCACATCACACTACAAATGAGGAAAATGATTCAACATTAGGAATATATCTTCACATTTATAGTAAATAGAAATAATTATTTTTCTTGATAAAGAACAGATTTTTTACTTGGTCTTATCTGAACTCTTTTGAGATGTTTTAATCTCAGAAATGCAACATTTTAAACATGAAAGTTAATGGCATTACTGTTCAGCTATATTTTTCACGTTGTTACAGTTATCACACTTGGTAAAAATTGAATTTGTGATATAATTACATCAATTTATTGCTGTTTACTTTTATCAGAATGTAGGTTCTCGGAAATCTTCATTATATTTGAAATGACAAGATAATCCAAAGCTTTGAACATTTTTTAAATAACATTTTTAAATAGATGTACCTACTGCAATTTTATAGATTCAAATTAAAGGTAAAAGAAAACCCAAACAAAAAATAACCTATTGTATTATTTTTATGATGTATGATATAACTGTTCATTAATTGATATATCTAAAGTAGATACTGTGTCATACAAAATCCTGGAAAAATTTAGGAAAATAGAGATTTCAATACATTTTTGGATCAAATACTGTTGGCAGAGTATAAAAAAAATATATTGGTACATCTAATGGAATTAGTACAAGCATGAAATGGCCTCAGACATCATTTGAGTTGAAGGTGAGATATTTCCCCTCTAGCAATAAAAACAAAAGCGCAGAATTTCTTTATAACCCACCCACTGTGCTGCCAGTGCCAAAGATCCTCAGTAACCTCTGTTTGAGCTGTCATTTGGAAGACAAATTTGTTCATAGATCATGACTGTCAAAAGTTCCTTTTCTGCAACAGTATCAGTAATTAGCTATGCCTTGTTAGTGCTCAAGGCGAGTACATCTGTCACGTTTAAATAAAGGGTTAGTTTTTTTTATCCATTTTAGATAATACTTTAACCTTTCAGCTTTGTAGCATCAACAAAAATCCAAGGTATTGACAAGACCATGTCAGTGACTTACTTAAAATGTCTGTGCTCGGTTAGACTGTTATAAAAATGCTGCCACTATAATCATTTTAGATATTTTGTATTAAATACAGAGTAGAGCAAGAGTTTGGGGAGAAATGGAAGAGGGAAGATTGGGCTGTTTTTCAGTTCAAGCCTTATCCCCAAAGTGTGTTGAGCTTCTCTTCGTGACTTTTCTGGGTGCCATCAGTTTCAACTGACTTTGATGTAGCTAGGATCAATCCTTTGCTACTTAATTGCATTATAGCTGTCTGATTCTTTGAAAACAGAGTTATCTATCAATCTAGCTGCACCAATAAAAATGATCTCATATAATTATAATTAATAAAAAATTAGTTTATGCACATTGATTATGGCTATCTTATTGAGAGGCTGTCATTTATTAAATAATCTCGCAAACAAGATGGATTTCAAGTATAGTGAAGTGGATTTGTGTTAGTGTATGACATTATAAATAAAAAATGCAACAATACAGATATCCTGCATTTAGACACACAACAGAAAAGAATGACAGACTGTTACAGAGTAAGCTGCCCCCTCTAGGTTATCTGTACTTTTTCTACTCTAATAGAATTAGGGATATTTAATTTACACAAGCTTAAATACATTTACAGACCCATATAGGGTTGTAACACACGTATTGTTAATTATAACAGTGTAGTCTGTTTCCTTTTCAGGCGAGGACTGCTATGGCATTTCCTATGCCAGATTTACCGGACACAGTTAGTGCATGAGATGACAGACTCCAAATTTAGTCTAACCAGGGAATCCTCAATTAGCTAGTTTCAAATATTTTCAATATTTTGTGTTGTTCAAGTGCTACCAGTTGTTGGAACAAGAGAGTGTTTGGACATGGAGGATAGAGCACTGAGTTTACTCAACATTTTTTGTTTCATGTATGAGAAGTTATTTGCAAGGCGTGGATGAAATCCATTAAAACATATTGTTAAATGACTTTGTTCTTCATGAAGGTTAAATCTGTCCATGTTCTTGATTCAAATATTGTTTTGATATAATGTTAAACAGTTTGATATCCTTATTTCAAATTATTTCCCTCTTCTATTTGTTTAGCTTTTTCTCCAGAAGTTTGTTTTATGATAATCTGCACCTTAAATTTCATTGATTGCATTGATCAGATTTCCATTGAATATAATGCGAGATCAGACATTCTGCACTGTGGACTAAGATGAGTTGAAACGATTTTTCTGGATTTGACCATTTGTGAGGTAACTTTCATGGGACATATTCCTCTGCAAAACATTGATTGGTATACCTACCCCTTGACTTGGAAAGGATAAAATATGATTTTTCTATCTTTTAAATTAAAAGATGTCTATGAGCTCCTTTGTTTCTAGTTTCTTATGTTTATATCTTTTGTTGCCAGGACTTGATCTCTATAAAAGAGACAGCTGCCTTTTCATGAAACTGTCATGAAAAAGAATATAGAAATATATCGCCTTTAATTTTCCTTACTTTAAGCTTCTATCAAATAAGAATGCCACTCAGAATGAAACTAGCTGTTGGTTGCTGCTCTCTCAGCTACAAAGGAATGGAAAAATAAAATCAAACAAAGCAAATCTTAAAATGAATCATCACAGGAAAGAAAAATAAGGGAGATACTTAACAGGCTGACAGTCTCTCACTTAAGGTTAATGCAGCCATGATGCATGAAAATTTAGAAAATATTAGAAAAAATAAGAGTTATATGAACTCGGTAAGCTATATAGATCCTCCTTTCCCTGATTCACTTGAGGTTGATTAGGCTAATGTGCTTTGGATGGACACTATTTTTGCTGGCAGGTTGGCTGCTTTAGTGAATTGAGCTTTAAACTAATGGACCTGGAGGATGGGGCCCTAAATCAGGATGCTCACATCATTGCAAGTGGAAGAGAGGAAGAGTGCACCTATCAGAGGAATGAGGAATGCCCTCCAGCCATCGAGAAAGGCCTGGTGAAAAAGGTAGATGGTAGATGGTGCAAATGCTGAGCTTCTGTAGAAACACTCGCACCATTTAACAAACAAGAGGAGGTAGTAGCCACCGACCAACTGAAAAACTATGATTTGATTGCCACCATATAATTGAAGTGCTACAATTGATGAAAATAAACTATTCAGAAGGGTCAGGGAAGGGATGAAAGATGGGGAAGTTGCCCTCTATGCACAAAAATAGGATTTATTACACGGAGCTATCTTCAAAGAACAGCAATGCACAGGTTGGGAACTTATGGGTGAAAGTTAGAGACCAATACAATAACGAAAACTTTGTGGTTGGTGCCTACTACATGACACCCAATCAAGGAGAGGATGTCTTAGTACAGGTTAAAAGAGAGCTTGACCAGAGGAGATGCATTGCTGGACATTCTGCTTACAAATACAGATGACCTTATTGGAGAGGTCAAGACTGGAGGTAGCCTCGGCTGCATTGATCATATCTCCTTAGTAAACATGATCATACATTCTTAGCAAACACAAGATGCATAGGCAGCAGAGATAGGGATATTCCTCCTGGGAAGATTGTAGGGATGTGACCCTATCAGGATAGCCAAGGAACAGGTGGAACTGAGCTTGGCTAGTGCTGTGATTTCACTCAGCAGTCTGCTAAGCGTCACACAGATGTTTGCTCACTCTCTCCAAAGTGGAATGGGAGAGAGATCTGGAAAAAAGGTAAAGCTTGTGGGTTGAAATAAAGACAGTTAAGTAGGACTAAAGGGAAAATAATAATAGGAAAAAAGGAAAATAATAGTAGGAAAGGGAAAATAATGATAATAACAACACCAATAATAACAATAACAGAAGAATATAAAAAACAAGTGATACTCAATGCAGTTGCTCACCACACACTGACTGGTGCCCAGCCAGTCTCTGTGCAGCAGCCAACCCACTGGCCAACTCCCCCAAGTTTTTTTTTCCACATGACATCATATGTTATAGAATATCCCTTTAGACAGCTTGGGTCAGCTGTCCTGATTCTGTCCCCTCCCAGCCTGTGTACTCCCAGGTCCTCACTGGCAGGACAGTATGAGGATCTGGAAAGTCCTTCACTTAAAGACTGCTCGGCAACAGCTAAAATATGTTTGTGTTATCGCTGTGAGAAAAAAAAAGGTAGAACTCACGTGTGGAGATAAAACTGTTTACTAACAGAAAAGGAAAAGAGAATAAAATAACAGTAATAATTATCTATAAAACAAGTTATTGTACAAAGAAATCGCTCACCAACCGCGACCGATGCTTAACCAATCCCCAGGCAAACAGGCCCTCCCAGCTAACTTCCCTCCTTATATTACATAATGTCATATGGTATGAAATATCCCTTTGATCAGTTTGGGTCAGCTGCCCCGTTCTTTTCACCTCCCAGCTCCCTGTGCCCTCCCAGCTCCTTCACTGGCAGAGACACCAGGAACTGAAAATGCAAGTGTCCTTGGTTCTACTCAACGCTGCTGGGTGTTATCAGCCCTGTTTTTCTTCTAGAACCAAAACACAGCTTTGTATCTAAGAGAGAAAGTTTCAGTTTGAAACTAAGACAGTTATCAATATTGTTTTTCTCCTAAACCCAAAGAACGGGATCACAACAGCCGCTATGAAGAAAATTAACTCTATTTCAGTTGAAACCAGGACAGCTAGAGATGTAAAAAAGAACAAGTCCAGTTTTTTCAAATACACAAGTCAATAAATATAGCCAGAAGATCTGGCTGAGGTACTCAGTGAATTTTTGCCTTCATCTTTACTTTTACTTTTTTACTTTTTTGCAAGTATTCTAGCTGTACTATCCAAGTCACAGAAGGCAACAGCCGGGACTGGGAAAATGAAGAACCATCCATTGTAGATGAAGATTCTCCCATTCTAGGAGATGAAGATCATCATGTAGATGAATTCTTCTCTCATTGTAGGAGAAGATCAGGTGTGAGACGACCTGAGGAATCTGAATGCGCACATGTCCATGAGAACTGATAAGATGTATCCAATAGTCCTGAGGGAAGTGGTGAATAAAATTGCTAAGCTACAATCCATCATGTATGAAAAATCATGGCAGTCTGGTAATGATTCCCACTTCTGGAAGAGGGGAAACTTAAATCCCATTTTTAAAAAGGGGATAAAGGAAGACCTGGGGAATTACAGAATGGTCAGTCTCACCTCTGTGCCAGGCAAGATAATGAAGTAGATCCTTGTGGAAACTATAGTAAAGTACATGGAAAACAAAGAAGTAACAGCGAACATGGCATCACTAAGGGGAAATCATGCTTTACAGATTTAGCGGCCTTCTGCAACAGTGTTACAGAGCTGGTGGACAAGAGAAGAACAACTGATGTTATATTCCTGAACTTTTGCAAAGTTTTTGGTACTGTCCTTGTCTCTAAAGCATTGATGTCCAGCCTTTTGGCTTGTCTGGTCCTCACTGTGTGAAGAGGAATTATCTTCGGCCACATATAAACTACACTATTTATAATATAAATATAATATAGTTGATGTATACAAGTAACAAAATTTCTTTTTTATATATATATTTTGTGTTAAAGCATTAAAAAAGGACAAAAGAACTATAAAATTAGTGGGATATCTATCCTTGTTTTTGTTAAACTAATGCACATGTTAACTTATTAAATTATGAAATTACACAAGCCCAAGTTTAAATACGAAAACATATATGTCTGCTTAATAACAAAAAAATGGATGTCTTCACAGGAACACATGTGTATAGGTAGGTTGAAATATTGTTATCAGTAATCACTATGCTTTATTCACCAAGTGGCACAAGCACATGTAATACACATTGGTTTTGATTTGAATGAGTGTATGTGGTGGGTGCGAGAGACACAGCACTGCACTGAGCCCTCCACTTCACAGCCTACTCAGTCCACGCTTTTAAGAGACTGTTTTTGAATCTTTTGTCTCAAAGCTTGCTGTGAGAACTCTTTTGTCTCAAAGTTTGCCCACCTGCCTGCTGCCCAAAGGCTTGAAGACGAGGGGCAATGAGAGATAAGCAGCCGCTAAACGGCCATCTAACAGCGTTTCAGACCGGTGCCTTGAGGGAGGAAACCACCAAGGGGATATGCACGCCCCTAGATGCCTACGTGACATACCTGGGTGCCCATGAATGCCATACTGGCCGAAAAGCAGGATAAGAAGACCCCTCCAACAGGGGAACGATAGCTCCTGTCTGACTGATATCTGACTGATACCTGCCTGGTGCCTGCCTGGTGCTAGTACCTCCTGCTGCTTGAGACATGAGGTCCTGCTGCCCTACTACCTGATGGCCCGATGCCTGATGATGTCTCCTGAAGCCTGCTCCTGCTTCTCCTTATGTCTGCTCCTGCTTCTCCTCACGCCTGGCCTACCTGCTGCCTGAGACCTGATGACGCCTGCTTGCTGCTGCTCCCCCTGTGCTCTTGCTCCCTCGCTCCCACATGGGCCTGAAGATATTCCTGGACTGATACAATGGCGTGGGATCCATGGTGGTGACTGTCCCTGTTTTTTATATGTAACGCTCGCTCTTATTTCCTATCCTTTTACTATTTCCTGCTTCCCCATCCCCATCTCCCTCACTGACCAGCATTTTTATTCAACTAGTTGGACAACATTTGACCTCGTTTGTGTCTTAATCTCACTCAAGTTATATTAAAGAATCTCTCCTCACTTCGATAATTGAAGCAGGACAACACTCAAGCTATTTGCAAATGATTTATGAAAAATATCACTAAAAATCACATAATAATGTTAAAAGATATTGTGTGCTGTGGTTTAACTTGGCAGGCAGCTCAACAACACACAGTTGCTTTTTTGCACCACCCCACCACAGTGGGATGAAGGAAACAATTGAAGCAGGTAGATCTTGTGGGTTGAGAGAAAAAATATTTATTAAGACAGAAAAGAGAAACAAAAAAAGTGATGATAAATAAATATATATATATATCCACAATGCAGTTACTTGCTCACCCACTGACCAACGTCCAGCTAATCCCCAAGCAGTGACCAGCCCCCTGGCCAGCACTTTATAGCCTTCCACATGATGTCATGTAGTATGGAATAAGTGCTTGCCTACTTCAGGCCAGTTGTCCTAGCTCTGCCCTGCCTCCTGCCGCCGTGCCATAAAGGCTGCAGCTCTTCCCCACCAGGCAGGGTGGATGCACCCATCACTCAGGAACAAATAAGACATTGGTGTGCTATTAACACTGTCTCAGCTGAAACCAGAACTGTAGAGCCTCATTACTAGATATCCAGGGCCGTATGTGGCCAGTGGACTGCAGTTTGGACACGTATGCTTTATAATGAAGAGACATGGATTTGATGGGTTGACCAGTTCGTGGATAAGGAATCGGCTGGATGGACGCAGAGTGTTGTGATCAACGAGTTTATGTCCAGGTGGAGAATAATAATGAATGATATCCCTCCAGGTTCTGTACTGGGACTGATGTTATTTAACATCTTGGTCAGAGACATGGGCAGCGAGATCACAAATACACCCGCAGAAAGTTTGTGGATAGCACCAAAATGAGTAGCACAGTCAACACGTTGGAGGGAAGGGATACCATCTCAAAGGGACCTAGACAGGCTTGAGCGGTGGGTCCGTGCCAACCTCATGCAGTTCAACAAGACCAAGTGCAAGGTTCTGCCCGTGAGTCGGGGTGGTACCAAACACAAATACACACTGAGCGGAGAATGGATTGTAAGCAGTTCTGTGGGGAAGGATTTGGGAGTACTGGTGGATGAAAAGCTTGATATGAGCCAGCAAGGTGTACTTGCAGGCCAGAAAGCAAATTGTATTCTGGGCAGCATCAAAAGAAGTGTAGCTAGCAAGTCAAAGGAAATGATTGTCCTCCTTTGCTCTGCTCTCACGAGACCCCTCCTGGAGTACTGCATTAAGCTCTGGGTTCTCAAAGTAAGAAGGCATGAACTTGTTAGATCAGGTCCAGATGAGGACCATGAGGATGATCAAAGGGCTGGAGTACCTCTCCTATGAGGAAAGGATGAGCTGAGTTCAGCCTAGAGAAGAGACTGTTCCAGCGAGACCTTACGGTGGCCATCCAGTACCCAAAGGGGGCCTACAGGAAAGAGTAGGAGGGATTCTTTATCAGGGAGTGTAGTGATAGGACAAGGAGTAACAGGTTTAAGCTAAAAAAGGGTAGATTTATATTAGATATTAGGAAGAAATTTTTAACTATCACAGTGATGAGGCACTGGAACAAGTTGCCTGGAGCAGCTGTGGATGCCCTATCCCTGAAAGTGTTCAAGGCCAGGTTAGATGGGGCCCTGAACAGCCTGATCTAGTTGTTGGCAACCATGTCCACAGCAGAGAGGTGGAACTAGATTATCTTTAAGGTCCCTTCCAACTCAAACAATTCTGTAACTCTGTTCTATTAAATGCTATTTGTTTGATTTGATTCAATTCTATGTTTCTAAGACAGTATGAGTCTGTTTTATCAATGGAACCTCTAAAGTAATATTTTTAACAGTTGTGTGTATGAACTGAGTATCTTGTAAGGTACTTTACACTCTTATCAGAAATTCCAAAATGTTCTTCCACAACTTCAGAGATTTTCAAGAGTTTTTTATGTCTGTTTGTGCTATCATCTTATGGAGGTGTATTCAAGTGACATCTTAGATTTCAGTACAACACTCAAATGCACTGAGGGCATTCTGAGATTTACAGTTCAGGAAGGAAGTCAGAATACATACATGATGACTCCTATATTTCTTATTTATATGAATTTATTTTCTTTGTTTAAGAAACCAAGTGTTACTTTTCACAGACTGATACATCATGCTGCAGTATAACTTCATGCTTCACTTTCTATTCAATTCTGTTCCAATGAAAGACTTTTTTGATACACTAAATAGAAAGCAAATAAACACATTTTTTTTGTCTTTTTGAGCTGAAAATATATCTCACTGAAATAATTGCACGATAGTGAGTTGGCTTTAATTTCATCCACAAAATGTGTCTTATTTTGGTCAGAAACTGCAATTTTTGATCTTATAATAAATACCTGAACTCGTTAAGACAGAGATACCCAAATGTCTGCTCTTGATCCTTCANTGGGATGAAGGAAACAATTGAAGCAGGTAGATCTTGTGGGTTGAGAGAAAAAATATTTATTAAGACAGAAAAGAGAAACAAAAAAAGTGATGATAAATAAATATATATATATATCCACAATGCAGTTACTTGCTCACCCACTGACCAACGTCCAGCTAATCCCCAAGCAGTGACCAGCCCCCTGGCCAGCACTTTATAGCCTTCCACATGATGTCATGTAGTATGGAATAAGTGCTTGCCTACTTCAGGCCAGTTGTCCTAGCTCTGCCCTGCCTCCTGCCGCCGTGCCATAAAGGCTGCAGCTCTTCCCCACCAGGCAGGGTGGATGCACCCATCACTCAGGAACAAATAAGACATTGGTGTGCTATTAACACTGTCTCAGCTGAAACCAGAACTGTAGAGCCTCATTACTAGATATCCAGGGCTGTATGTGGCCAGTGGACTGCAGTTTGGACAAGTATGCTTTATAATGAAGAGACATGGATTTGATGGGTTGACCAGTTCGTGGATAAGGAATCGGCTGGATGGACGCAGAGTGTTGTGATCAACGAGTTTATGTCCAGGTGGAGAATAATAATGAATGATATCCCTCCAGGTTCTGTACTGGGACTGATGTTATTTAACATCTTGGTCAGAGACATGGGCAGCGAGATCACAAATACACCCGCAGAAAGTTTGTGGATAGCACCAAAATGAGTAGCACAGTCAACACGTTGGAGGGAAGGGATACCATCTCAAAGGGACCTAGACAGGCTTGAGCGGTGGGTCCGTGCCAACCTCATGCAGTTCAACAAGACCAAGTGCAAGGTTCTGCCCGTGAGTCGGGGTGGTACCAAACACAAATACACACTGAGCGGAGAATGGATTGTAAGCAGTTCTGTGGGGAAGGATTTGGGAGTACTGGTGGATGAAAAGCTTGATATGAGCCAGCAAGGTGTACTTGCAGGCCAGAAAGCAAATTGTATTCTGGGCAGCATCAAAAGAAGTGTAGCTAGCAAGTCAAAGGAAATGATTGTCCTCCTTTGCTCTGCTCTCACGAGACCCCTCCTGGAGTACTGCATTAAGCTCTGGGTTCTCAAAGTAAGAAGGCATGAACTTGTTAGATCAGGTCCAGATGAGGACCATGAGGATGATCAAAGGGCTGGAGTACCTCTCCTATGAGGAAAGGATGAGCTGAGTTCAGCCTAGAGAAGAGACTGTTCCAGCGAGACCTTACGGTGGCCATCCAGTACCCAAAGGGGGCCTACAGGAAAGAGTAGGAGGGATTCTTTATCAGGGAGTGTAGTGATAGGACAAGGAGTAACAGGTTTAAGCTAAAAAAGGGTAGATTTATATTAGATATTAGGAAGAAATTTTTAACTATCACAGTGATGAGGCACTGGAACAAGTTGCCTGGAGCAGCTGTGGATGCCCTATCCCTGAAAGTGTTCAAGGCCAGGTTAGATGGGGCCCTGAACAGCCTGATCTAGTTGTTGGCAACCATGTCCACAGCAGAGAGGTGGAACTAGATTATCTTTAAGGTCCCTTCCAACTCAAACAATTCTGTAACTCTGTTCTATTAAATGCTATTTGTTTGATTTGATTCAATTCTATGTTTCTAAGACAGTATGAGTCTGTTTTATCAATGGAACCTCTAAAGTAATATTTTTAACAGTTGTGTGTATGAACTGAGTATCTTGTAAGGTACTTTACACTCTTATCAGAAATTCCAAAATGTTCTTCCACAACTTCAGAGATTTTCAAGAGTTTTTTATGTCTGTTTGTGCTATCATCTTATGGAGGTGTATTCAAGTGACATCTTAGATTTCAGTACAACACTCAAATGCACTGAGGGCATTCTGAGATTTACAGTTCAGGAAGGAAGTCAGAATACATACATGATGACTCCTATATTTCTTATTTATATGAATTTATTTTCTTTGTTTAAGAAACCAAGTGTTACTTTTCACAGACTGATACATCATGCTGCAGTATAACTTCATGCTTCACTTTCTATTCAATTCTGTTCCAATGAAACACTTTTTTGATACACTAAATAGAAAGCAAATAAACACATTTTTTTTGTCTTTTTGAGCTGAAAATATATCTCACTGAAATAATTGCACGATAGTGTGTTGGCTTTAATTTCATCCACAAAATGTGTCTTATTTTGGTCAGAAACTGCAATTTTTGATCTTATAATAAATACCTGAACTCGTTAAGACAGAGATACCCAAATGTCTGCTCTTGATCCTTCAGCTTCTGCCAGGTATTTATTTTTACTGTTTTATTTACATTGTGAAAGGCCACACCTTCAAGACAAGTAAACTGCTTCTTTGCAGAAGATGCTTGATTGCTTGATGTTTTATTACAAAATTTACATGGCTTCTGTAATCAAGAAAACAAAAAAGATTGTATTTAAAAATTGGAGTTAAGAATTCCTATAACATCATATATTCACTTTAAGTTTGTATCTGAATAATTTCATTCAAACTTCCTTTTTTTTTCATCAGCCATATAAATTTTAACTTGTCCATACTGGACGTTAACCTGGACCAGCGGATGACAGAGGAAAGTCTACATACTAAAGACAACTTGTAATGGAAAAGAAAGGTTGAATACATAATATTTGGTCATTTTAGTTCGTGATGGTCACAGGAAATGTTGCAGGAGTTCTTTGAACAGGTAGGTGACTATCAGACATTGCTTCACATAGAATTTGACTTTGCATATTCATTTTTATTAACTCTCTTCCAGCTGGTAAACTTTGTGATGTGCCTTTTTTCACTATGGTGAAAGCTTATAAGAATGCCTGAAAAAGCTTTTGCTTCTTTGGCGGTCAGGACGTAATTTAGGACTACTAAAGATGTTTGCTAACTGATTCATGTTGGCTAACTTGAAATTTCCCAAGCTTTTGAAATGTAAACAGTTCTCTTACGGAGAAAGAAAGCACAGTTACATGGGTATGTTCTCTAGATTAATGAGAAAACTAGTAAGAGGGAATCATGCACTGTTATCTTCCTGGGATAGTGTACACCTGGAAGAGCACTGATCTAATTCTTAAGTAAATATCAAAATCCTGCATTATCTTCTTAGAACAACTGAGGCATATATAGCAGAAAAAAATCCTCTTCTGCTTTTCTTTTGATAATTAAAACAGTTCAATTCAGTTTAACATGGATGTTTCTAAATAGGTAATCCTTAGGTTGGATAGGAGCAATGAATGGTGACTCCCATAATGGCAAGTGCAAAATTTAGTGCAAACACAATCTGAATAATACAAAGGTGAGCATACCTCTAAATCTTGTCAGAATTTTTTCTTACAGATAAGCTTTTAGTTTTGGGAACTGCCAGAAAGAAAAGGCTCCCTTGAGACCTTTTGATATTGACCCTTCCTGAGATCTAGAGAACTCTGGAACTTTACTAATGTTTCCGGTAATTATTAATATTGGATGAAGTCAGAGAACAATGAACAAAATTTTTTTTACAAGTCATAATTGGTAAATAAAATAGATTACTTCATTTAAATTTGTAGGTCTGTATTTTAGCTGAACACAGTTATTTAACTTGGTATGGTAGACAACATATTATGAAGGTGGAAGTATATCAACTTAATTCAAGACTGTCAGGTGTACAGCAATGTATTAAAATAAGTGAGTGTCATCCTAAAAGTTGTTGCTCATTCACAGATCCATGGTATGAAAAATGTGATATAGGAAAGTTGGCAGTATAGGACAATTTACGGGAGGCTTTAGGTGCTGCAGAACAATTATCATGTTCTTTACCCAGAGCCTATAAAATGATCCCTTGATAAAATGTTACAGATTTGAACATTTTATCATTCTAGATATTAAATGTGTCAAACAAAAAGATTTACAATGACCAGGGATAATAAACAAAATACATTTCCCACCTCCAAAATTTTGAGACAATTGCAACATACATAAATCTCTCCCATAATTATTTTCTGCATATCTGTAAGTTAAAGAATTTGAGTCATCGTGGAGCTCACAATGTAATCTTGGATTTTGGTACAGGGTACTATCAAGTATCTTAATTATATGCAATGTCACAAAGATGCTGAAGTCATTCTTGGAGATGTGTTGAGATTTGAAGGCTTTCCATGACTAACTTTTTGAAGGATTCTTTAAAATTTTTAAGCTAATGCCAAGAGAATGAATTCAAATGTGAGCCAACAAGGCACTTTTCTAATGGGAGAAAAGAAGAGGGAAATAAATGTACCAGTGCTAGAGAGAAGTAGCCTAGAAAGTCACTGAAGCATATCAAAATGATGAAATTAAACATCTGGAGAGTCAGCCAGTAATCTGAGAGAGGTTGCTGTAGTGAACCACATCAGGAACACCTGTCAATTAGTGAAAGAGCTCAGAGGAAATGAAAAGCAAAATTCATATGTCAAAAGAAAACTGATAAGAGCAAAGTAAGCTCAGATTATGATTTATTCAAATAATGAGAATATCTTTTGCAATAGATTAACAATCACACTACCCAAATCTCAGGAAATAAGTATCAAAACACATTCCCTTATCATCTTCAAAGCAGCAATCACATAAAAGATGAGTGGGGTGACAGAATGCCTCCACAAACCAGATGTAAAAAAACTGGGTTATGTATGTTGAGACAGTGTTGTAGCAAAGATGCTTTCAGGACTGAAGCTTTCAAGTCATTATGTTGCTTTCAGAACAGACAATCCCTCACTGCTGATGATTTGTTAAAGGAAGAGCCTGCTGTTAATCGTTGCAAGGATTTACAATGAAATTCTTTTGAAGTGACTTTATGCACATTTTGATGCAAAAGATTAAAGATAACACAAAAAGGAGGAGGTATATCAAGCACTTACATGCATTTTCTGCACTGAGATAGATAACCTAAGGTTAATGTAGCTTTCATATACTTTCAGATAGGCATATTATGTAGCTTGCTCTGAAAGTAATGCCTCCTACTTATTTCCAGGGAAACTAAGACGAATATGAAGAGCACAATAGTGCTATTTGGTAGAGCAAATTTTTAGCTACAAAACACTCTTTTTCAACACAGTGAGGTTGCCAAGCCACTATCCATCATATTTGAAAGGCCATGGCAGTCTGGTGAAGTTCTCACTGACAGGAAAAGGGGGAACATAACCCCCATTTTCAAGAAGGGGAAAAAAGAAGATCCTGGAAACTACAGGCCGGTCAGCCTCAGCTCTGTGCCTGGCAAGATCATGGAGCAGATCCTCCTGAAGGTTCTACTAAGGCACATGGAAAATCGAGATGAGGTGATTGGTGGCAACCAACATGGCTTCACCAAGGGCAAATCGTGCCTGACAAACCT
>WBMW01006324.1:151802-193184 GCA_013396635.1 Penelope pileata
CTGTGAGGGTGGTGAGACACTGGAACAGGTTGCCCAGAGCAGTTGTGGATGCCCCCTCCCTGGAAGTGTTCAAAGCCAGACTGGATGTGGCTTTGGGCAACCTGGTCTAGTGGGAGGTGTCCTTGCCCATGGCAGGGGGGTTGGTACGAGATGATCTCTAAGGTCCCTTTCAACCTGAACCATTCTATGATTCTATGATAGTATAGTCACTGCCATTAGCTATGCTTTTTTGCCAACAATGAACTAGAACCTGAATGTTGTGCTCATAAAAATCTGCATCAGCAGAGATGACCCACTGTTGCTGTTGCCACTCTTGAAATGCATCACCCATTGTCTCACTGTGTTCATATCCACTGTTTGGTGTCCATAAACATTCAGTAAGCATTGATGAATGTCAGTGGATGCAATTTTTTCTGCATGGAGGAATTCAAATCCACACCTTTGCTTCATATGTATTGCCCCTCTGCTGTCATCTGTTGCATGGCAACAAAATGTAATGAAATACTGGTGGGAAGATTCAACCTCTACTGCCATAACACCAACATCTGCCTCTGATGTTGTGGGCCAACATGATAACAATATGAGGCATTACTTTCGGATCATCCCCCATACTTTGAGAATGTATAACATATTCAACGCAGTGTTTAAAGAGCACATCTTTTTTTCCCTAGATGTCTTATAATTTTAAATATCCTCTTCCTGAATTTCTTGCAGTATCCTTATCACTTCAAATCACATTTTGTCTTAATTCCTGTATGAATGTTAGTTTCATCCGTTTACTGATCTTATTAGCTGGTATGCCCACTGAAACACTTTCCTTTTAACATTCTTAATAACTACAGTTATCTTTATTCAGGTACCTACGTTTGCAATGTAGCAGCTAGTTGCCATATCTGGAAGGGCAGTTTTCTTTCAATTATCTCCGGGTAATTTGGGGAGTATGTGGTAGTTATGTTTCTCCTTATTCAACAGGTTAATAAATCTGCAGGGCTATACTTTTGACATTTAAATCAATATTTTCCAAACGTGTTTTTAAAGCTAGAGTCTAGAGCTGTTCTGGAATGGGACTCTCCTGTGCCCTTCTGTTCCCTGTCAAATAGTATCATTAACTGTGCAGTGACCTAGTGAACAAAAGAATTAACTTGCGTATATCATGTTAACCAGTCATGCTTAACATGCAGAGTGGCTAGCACGCTCAGTGGAGAAGTTTAAGTGTGTTTTGTTTGTGTTAGGCTTCGAAAATGGGACTTCTTCCCTGGTATGCCTAGTCTGAGCTCATATGCTTGCCTAAACTCATAAAATCCAGTCATAGAATTGCCTCTACCTTATCTCTGCTGGAAAAAAAAATAAAGCAAACAAATAAATGTAGCTTTTCATCATCTAGAACTTTTCCTTTTCAAAAGTCTCTCACATATTATCCCTAGTAACAAATGAACAACACTTTGAGGAGGACACAGCCACATTTCTGCACAAAGAACCAAGGTAACACCAACAGAATAATGTGCTAAGTGAAGGTCTTCATGGGTCAATGGCTAACTGTGTGGATAAGAGAAGGGTGAATCACGGAATTTGCTATACCTGAGTTTACTCTTCAGCCTGCTTTCTGTTGTGCACAATGAAAATACATTGTTCACTGATAAATTGTGTGAATACTCTCCCAGCTTTATATATTTTAATAACTGTATTTTACTGTTTCAGTATATTTGCCTTTTTGTTTTTTTTTCTGGTGCTATGACTGTATATCATGCATTTGCACAATGTCTCTTTTCCTGTCTGTTCTTACGTGTCATACTGAGACAGATTTGAGGACAATTACCGAGAATTCATCACCACAACAGAAAATACTTTATCCGTGAAAAAAAATTGTAGCGATCAGTTTTGCAAAGTGCTGAGCGATGCATAAAAGCTAAAATGTAGACTTTATAATCAAGGTTCTTGTTTTAAAGGGTATGTCTGATTGCAGGAAAAAATCCATACATTTAAATTTACTGTCCATTTATACATTGATACTTTTTACAAATACATCCAAATATATTTTTGAAGATTTCTAAATTAACAATATCTTGCCAGATGGAGCATGTATGTGCATAGATTTATAGGAGTTGTAGCTGTCAAGGACAGCAGTTTTACTCATTAAACGGTGGAACAAGTTTTACATATTTCAACATTTTATACCTATCTTGGCTGATTATATCTCCTTCCAACAATGGAAATCAGCCGTCTCCATTTAAAAATATAATAATAAATGAATACCTCATTAATTATTTTTTTAAATTAAATCCTACTGCAGTATTTTTCATAAGGTCATCATTGTTTAAAATTCCAGGATTTAAAATCCTTGCTATATCAAAATTAATTTGGAAATTTCTAGCTCAAGAGTGCTTTGAAAGAAGATAAATTATTTTCTTTTACTAAAAGGCAGTACATATAAGACAGACAGTGAGCAGAAAATTGACGTAATTTAATTTGCTTCTGATTATGTAGTGCATTTGTGTTATTATTTTATTAACTCTGATGTTATACAGGAGATTTCGGTAATCCAATTTTATCTCAGATTTAGTCCCTTTAATGGGTTCCTTGACAAGGATAAGCTCATGTAACTTACCGTCAACTTATGTTCACTCTTCCTGCGCAGCTACTCTTTGCGAATTAGATATTGCAATGGCTCATTGCTCTTGCTCTCTTAGCAAGTTCTTCCAAGGATTTCTATTTCCTACTTAATAAATGTGCTGCAGATTTCAGCTGGGAGTCCTAGAGACAAGTTCTGCTTTTGGAGAAGTCCAGAGGCATGACTTAGATTTCTCAGCACATTTCTGCCAATTTCAGTGTAATGGGGAAAAAAAAAATTCATTCTAATAAAATGGATCAGCTATGTGGTTTTGAGAGTTGACTACCTGCTATAACAAATCAAATTGCAGTAAAATTAAATGAACAGCATTTAGGCATTAATTTAGTTCTATGTCTATGCTCTATGCTAGGTTGATGTTTTGATCCAATATCACATTCATGTTTTCCAATACTTGTTTTCTACAGATTGTAATAAGATACCAAATCACATTTTCATGTTTAAAGAGTTAGGCAAGATTCTCCTACCACCTGCTTATCCTCCCTTCTACGCCTGTCGGCTAAAGTTGAAAGTTTATTGCAGTTATATTTTTGTGCTCTCTTACACAACTGCCAAAAGGGAACCCAGTAGGAATATTTTGCACTCTTACTGAAGAATTTGGGATAAGTAGAAGATGCTTACCCTCCTTCTTCAAAGCTTTACATAGTATATAAATACTAGCGTTCACTTCTTTGCTAGCTTTTCCACCAGCTATGTTTCCTTTCATTAGAAAATTTGCTTCCTCAAGAAAAGATTATGGAAATTAAGTGAAGGAAGAACATATTAGGGTTACAATTTTGCTTTGGTAAAACTCCAATGAAACTGTTCTGTTATTGTCTTTGTATCTTTACATCTGCCACCTAAAGAGAATCTTTCACAACAAACAGATTTTCTTTTCTTCTTGTTTTTCTGCCCAATAATGTACCACCTAATATCACTTTCTATTTTAATTAATCTTCTGCTAGAAAGTAAACATTTTCTTTTGAGATAAATTTCATATAAGTAACTATGATTTATCTGAATTTGGGAATTCAGGCTGAATTGCTTTTTAGATGAACTCTTCCAGTCCTGTTTTTCATCTAAAATTAGAAGTACTAATCTACAAAGCAGATGTGCTAAGGATAACTTAAAGTTATTTAGATGAATTCAAACTTTCTTTGTCAGCTTTAAAATTTGCTTTGGGTGTGAAAATCTTTTTACTGAGGAGCTGAAAATATGCTGACATTTTGGCTAATCACAGCTTTCAGACTGAAGTTTCTGTATACTGAGTGTTCACAGTAACACTTGCAATAATTGATTGCTAGCAATCTAGCCAAGTACTAACATACATATTCATGGCAAAAATTGTTTATTGTGTATTTGCACAGTGTCTTTTACAATAGAATCTTGATTCTGACTGTGAAGTCAAAAACTGATACAGTTTTACTTTACATATATGTAGATAATTTGCAGTTTGAGTAAACAAATGACACTTTTGACTCAGTCGTAACAATGCTCTCTACTAGTAACATCAACTGGACAAAATTTATTGCTGTGACGTACCAATATCGTTTATGGAGTAATACAATTTTTCTCTACAAGCTGAGAATCACTTGAAAAGAAGGATGAGAAGAAAGTCCTAGCTATATTATGCAGTTGCAGACTGACTGTATTATGATAAAGAAGAAAGTAACTCCAACCGAAGGAAATTTCATATGAGGCCGCTGTAGGAGGCATGTTGCTGTACCAGACCTTGGTGAAACCTCCTTCACGATCCTGACACATAAAAATTGAAAAGGAAAAGTTAAGGACTATAAAGATAACACAGGCAACAGGAAAATTTTGACTTCTTTACTCTGGTGAAATTAAGATTATTAAGTTCTAGTAATCTAAAAAATAAACAGAAAGGATTGTTAGAGTGGGAAAACTAAGATTTATCCTAGAAGAATGGTGAAAGAGTACAAACTGTGAAAAAGTTTATCCTGGAATAAATGTGATAGGAATCTCTGAAAAATATTCCTTAGAGTAGCCATGGGGAAAATATTTGTTTTCAGAGTTGGGTTGATGTTATTAAATAATTTATGATGTTAGCTCCAGAAACCCTTTACCATTTTGTTTGTAAATTGGTGAGAACATCTATGTGAACCTACAAAATCCAGAAAACTTTGTTATAATTTATAATTTATTTTTTATTTCTTTATATTTGTTTTTGTTCCCTCTGCTCCCCCCAGGCCTAGCACTTACCATGCCACGCAGACAAGCACCAGTATTATCAGCAGAAGTATTATCCTTGTGCTTTAAGCCAGCACTGATTGCAGCTCTGCAAGACAGCTTCTTTTCTCATGTTAAAACTTCGCAGCAAAGATTTTCTTTCATTGCACTCTGATAACCATGACTAGGAGTGTTGTATTGACAGCTGATATGGAATGACAAATATAAAATTAGAGCTAGCTGTTATTTGCAAAATTGTGAGTTATGTTCCCACAGATTTGGTTGTTGGCTAGCTCAAAATTATCTTCATTTTCTACTGTGTTATTTACTCAAGTCTAGTGCCATTTGTATTTGCTTCCTCTGGAGATCACAAAACATCCTCTCTGAGGATCTATTCTGAAAAAAGGATGAAAAAAACCAATCAGGTATCTTGGTGCTGTGCCAGATAGTTCATTGACTCCCCTCACATGCAGGCTACCTGGCTTTCCTCCAGACTGGAAGATGCTATCATTAAAAGATGATATACCAAAAGACTATCAACCACAGAGACATTTTCCAGGGCACAATTCTTACCTCTGGGCAGGTCAGAACTAAATTTAATGTGCTGTCTTTAGGTTTTCTGTATGAATCTGTCTGCAAGAGAGACATTTCCTAGACAACTGCTAAAAAGGAAGTCCATCCACAGGGATGGAATTAATTGAAAAAAACACTCATGCAGAAACAGTCTGAGTAGGTAATCTGTACAAATTCTTCAGCGAGAAAAGAAAATGTAAATGTGTATTCCACATCCAATACTCTGCCCTTAAGATCTTTATGTACTTAAGGATAGTCAATAGAAGAAAACACAGGATGAACCCTTTGAAAATGTAGCATGTTCTGCTGCATAGATTTTGTTATTTTTTTCTCACATTGAACAAAGTGAATTAAAAATCACATTTAAGATGCTTCAGATTTGATAATGGCTCACCTCCCTCAGACATTTTTTATGTAGCTGACATTATATACGCTAATTTAGAGAAATTGATTCACAATTTCTTATTAGACTGAGTTGCAAATTCAGTATTTACTGCTGTATTGTACTTCCTGGGAATCCATATATAGAAAGAATTCTGCAGAAACTTTTTGAGATCCCAAAAACACTTGAGGGTGAATAAAGAATAAATATAATAGTTAAATAGATGTATTAAATCATATACTTTATAGCAAAGAGTTTGTAACATTTTACAGATATAGCACTATAAACCTTTAAACAATACTTAGAAAAAATCAAGCTCCAAGCAATTATATTAAAAATTATACAGACTGATTACAGATATTTGTTTTTAAGCGTATCTGTGTCCTAATAAACCCAGAAATAAAGAAAGATGAGGGAAATTGAATGATAAATGCAAAAGAACACATAAAAGGTTTAGTTTATTTTTTGTTAGGTTGTAAACAAAAATCCTTGCTGTAAGATTGCACAAAATATGTGTTCATTTGATAAAAGATAGTCTCCATTTGTTTAGAAAATGTTGAGAAACAATGACAGAGATTTGCCATATATATTCAAATCAATTAATCACAAAAATACTTCTAATGTAGGTAGGAATTTAGATTTCATAACAAATGCTTACTGACTGAGGGAGATTGTATTTTTCAGCTATTTTTTATTAGTATGGGAGATAATATTTTGGATAGTACCTGTGCAATCAGCAATGTGCTTCTACACAAGCCTAATTTCAGTTAAAGTTATAGTCTCTTGTGGTTTTCGTAGAATCATAGAACGGCCTGAGTTGAAAGGGACCTCAAGGATCATCAAGTTCCAACCTCCCTGCCAAAGGCAGGGTCACCAGCCTCCAGATCTAGTATATCATCAGGTTACCCGGGGCTCCATCCAACCTGGCCTTGAACACCTCCAGGGACAGGGCATCCACAGCCTCTCTGGGCAGCCTGTTCCAGCACCTCACCGCTTTCTCAGTAAAGAACTTCCTGACATCCAATCTAAACCTNAAAGGCAGAACAGGTCAAAGAATCCTATGATTATTCAGAATATTAATCTGTTTGTCACACCATTGTATAAGGCTGCATGTCTCTGGCAGTGCTTTCTCTAGTAAGGGGTCTATGTTCAGGTAGAATTCTAACTAATGTATTATCTTTCGTGACTAACTCCTAGTTTTGCTTGAATTGCAAACAGAGATGAGAAGCAAAATGAGACCACAGAAAGACAAAGCAGAGCAAAAAAAAAAAAAAAAAAATTAAATATTTTATTTTAATAGTTGAGTTTTCTTTCACTAATTTTTGGCCTTCCATACTTTGTGAATTTTCCTTAATATCCTTGTCTACAGGGCAACTCAGGGAAAACATTGATAAAACCATGACTTTCCAGTACCTCTTCAATTTTGAACCAAATTGTTCAATTCACATATATCATTCTCAGTTTACTGCAGTGATTTCTGAAGGTAAACAACTTACTAACATTTTCTGTCAATACCAAAGCTTGAGAACATGTCTTATTTGAGTTTTGAAAGATTTATTTGCTGGCATTCTTATAATTGTTTCAGGAGGTCAGGCTGAAATGATATTAGGAGGGATATTTCAGATAAGCATCCATACAATTTTATTCTTGCTTAAAGTGTCTTCACTTTTTGGTCTGTGCAGTTGGGAAGAGTCCTAATGTTTTCTCTCTGTTCACTATAACACACAAACAGCTTTTGCTGTTTTAGTTTTGTGATTCGTTATTCAGATTTCAAGACCAAGAAGTGACAAGTTGTGTAGAAGTGAAGAGAATTAATCCAGGTAACTGAATATATTTCCATATTAAAGGAATATATAATAGTAGAATGGGTATGAGAATTCTGGAAGTCAGTGATTTGAAAGAAAGTTCAGAATTGACTAGCAAATGGCATTTGATGTCAGTGATGTGATGTAGTAAAATGGACTAATGAGTATCTTAGATGCATGCATTAAGGTGGGCTGAGGTGAGAATAATAAAATGCCATACCTTCTGCAATTTTAATTGGTGAGGTAGATAGACTCTTTTTATCTTTTAGTTACAAATCTGATAGTCATACTTAAAAGAGATATTAAAAAATTTGAGGTAAAATGATTCACTAATTATTTAATATTAGTGTTCTACAGTCAGAGATTTAATGCAATCAAATTAGGGATTTAATTTACTATCATACGAAACTAGAATATGATTTGTGTACAATATATAAATATGTTCTAAAGATTAGAATAATAATATGAATGGATACTACAGGATGCATTAGTTTAGAGCAAGACAAAATTAGAACTTTGAAGCTGAAATCATATACATGCCTGTTAGGAGAAAGAAGACAGTCACCTTAAAACATGAGGTACTACCTCTTTGAAAAGACGACTGAACAAAGTAGTTGATGTTCCACCTCTAATGGCTTTAAACCAAGATGGAATGCCTTTCTGCAAGAGATGCTTTATGTAAACACAAGTTATGTTTCAGTCAAAGACAAGTTATTGGTCTCAAAAAAGATTTAATGAGATGAAATGTAATAACCTGTGATAGGATGGAACAATCTAAGAATTCTGTTTCCTTATATGCCATGAATTCATGAAGCCACAAAAATGTACCTTAGGTTCTTTTCTGAGATGTATTTAGTGTGTATATTTTTGTTTCAGTTCCTGTTTTCACCCATTCTAAATACAAGAATTGCTTTCTAACAACTATTCTCATAAGACTAGTGAAGTTAATATATATTTAATATTATTTTTAAAGTGAATATTTAACTTCATTTGAGTTCATTAACCTGATGAAAACAACTGATAGACTGTTAGATGGATGTGTTCTTTACATTTAACTTGTTTTACTATTTGTATACTTATACTAGTTATATTAGTTCGACTTGTTTTCATAAGAAAGCTTTTGTATTGATATCTTTAATTTGTGTTAAGCTCAGAGAGGTAACATGAATGTTTAGTGTTCTATTTCTTGTAGTTCTGTCTACTTATTAATCTATGAGCTTTTTCACCTTACTTTTATGGCATACACTCTGTGGATGAGGAAGATCTATATTGTCATCAATGATGATACATATCTGAATATGATCCTTTATCTTAATATTTATTCCTGTTATTTAAATCCTCATCTGCCTTTTTTTTTTCTTTTAGCTTTGTTCTATAATGGATATATCATGAATCAATTGAACTTGCACCATACTAGGTGAATTGGCTTCTATATTTTCCTTCAACACCTATATAGTGTATTAACTGTATACTGTATCAATAAACTATGTGTTAGCAGCAGTTACTTCTGACATACTGTTACCTAAATTGTCCTCATATGCATATGACTACAGCAAACTACATATACCACTACAACGGATACAAAGAGATAAAGCAAATTCTCTGCTACAAAACACTCTTTTCAACATAGCCACCAAAAAAAAGCCAGCATTTTTGCCAGCGGTGAGCAAGAACCTGCATGCTGTACTTGTAAATTTCTGCACCAACACACGTGGCTCACAGTCACTGCCGCCACTGCTGGAATGCACCACCACTGCCTCACTGTTTGGTCTCCATAAACATTTAGCAAGCATTGATGAATGTCAATGGGTGCAATTTTTTTCTGCATGGAGGAATTCAATGACACACCTTTGCTTCAACTGCACTTCCATGTCAGACGCCATTTTGTCAAACTGCCCCTATGCTGCCATCTGTCGTACAGCAACAAAAGTGAATGGAATATTGGTGGGAAGGTTCATCCTCTACTGCCATTCCACCAACATCCTCCTTGACGTTGTGGGCTAACATAATAAAATAGGAGGCATTACTTTCAGAGTAGACCCCGTATTCCTAACTAAGGGATTTAAACAAAAAAGTTTCAGGAGAAAAGTAAGAAAGGAAACAAGTATAAAGCTAAGGCTCCTTCCAAATGAAATGTAAGAACTCTGAACTGAAGAATGCCCTGCTAAATTTCAAGTAACCAGTGAATGTTTCACAGATGCTTTTCTGATCAAAACATAAATTGTAAAACCCTTGAGGATGAAAAGGAGAGTCAGTAATCCTGAACTGTTCAGCTGAGAGTAAGCCTCTGAAAGAGTGGCTGGATTGACTTGTTAGAATATTGATCCTGACAAACTGGTTAGAAGGGGCCTGAGGCTGAGTGAGTTGTTCTGGGAGATTTCATCTCACACAAACAGGGAAAGAGGAAAATGGTGAAATTTTGACCCCAGATGAGTAGACAGGGTAGTGCTTGAGCAGAAGATATTTCAGATTAATAGAGAGAGTCTCCTCATTTTATATTCTGGTGCAGTCTACCACATCCAAAACTGATTCAATTTCATGGTATCACAAGTCACACATTGCAGTGTACTATGACCAGTTTTTAGTTTTTTCTCATAACCATATTTCTGTCCACAGACAAAAGGTCCTCCATTTTAACTTGGAACTTATGCCCTTCATGTTTCTGTTTTCATAGCAAGCCAACTGGGGTGACAGTATCCAAGGCGTGAGAAGTGTCTGCCCTATTGTCTAGTTTGAATGCAGATTACTGTCCACAAGTGACTTGCCATTTTTATTTTGCCCACGTTTTCTGTTGGCTTTCTCTCCCCAAATCACAATAAATGCTTATGTCCCTGGTCCTTTGCTCATACCCTAGCCACCGTCAATCAATCATAGCAGTTAAGAAAACAGTAAGTAGATACAGTTAAACCATGTCACTGGCTACTGCTTAATCAAGCAAATCAGGAGCACCCTCCCCTGCTGTGTCAATGACACTGTTTCATTGCTCATCAATAGCATGCTTTTCCAAAGAATAGCAGCGCCAATTCTGTTAACTAACACATGAAAGCACATTCGTACTAAATAACTCTGAAACCAAAGCTCTTTTACGTTTTTTTTCTTTTTTGGTTAATTAATCAATAAAACAGAGAAACAGTGTTATAGCCACAAAAATCATGTTAGATTTTGCTATTTATTCAAGATCCAAGCAGGTGAATTTTGCAGACACGGTGCATAGAGAGGAACTTCAGGAAAGATGGTGATGTGAAAGGCCCTTTGGCAGACAGCTTGCATCTTCTGAAAGACTGCAAATATTGTTTCGGAGTGAAGCTCTCTGCATCCTGTTACTTGGGTTTCTATTTCCACAGGCCTGTTGGCAGTGGAGATTACTGTCTTTGAGTGGAAGTCTGCATACCTACTTAGGAGAATGTGAAAAACATTCTTTTCAATCTATCCAAATGATTTTACCAAATCTGGACTCCATGGAAACTTGGCCTTAGAAAGGAATGTAAACAGAAATCTGAAACTCTCTTCATGAAGTAGTAGTAGTAGTAGTAGTGGTTGCAGAAAGCACACAAACTAAACAAGTAAAGCTTTTAAAGGTGATAAAATGCATTCATCTAAAAGATCTCCAAAAAATGAAAATCAGTTAATGCCAATAATTTTTACATAAATCTGTATCTTGCATGCTTCTGTATTGCTCTGATCATGTGTAAAACAACACATTGAAGATGCCTGAAGTCAAGAAATCAATGTATTTTGAAGAGGACAGGGCTGAAATCCACTTTACCCATTCCATAGAGTTTCTCTTCACAGACAGTACTGACTGGCTTCTTCAGAAATTGAATCGAAGTAGTGACGGTTTGCAGCAATATGAAATTTTTACAAGCAGAAGCAAATATGCAAATGAAAACTAGACAACTCCAGCTGAATTTTGTATATATTTGAAACTATAGAATCATAGAAACACTAGGTTGGAAAGGACCCAAAAGATCATCCAGTCCAACTGTCCTCCTATCACCATCCCTACCCACNGTGATCACGCGCAGAGCACGCGCATGTTCTGATTGGTTTGCAGTGCTTTTATCTCCCAAGCGATAAGTAGTCCCCGGCTACCCCCGGCCAGGGGGTACTCTAGTTACCCTCTCAACCTTCACACAGTTTTCTCCTCTAAGCCTCACTCGGCTGTCCCTATCCCAACAGAGGGGCCCAAAACTGAACACAGTACTCGAGGTGCGGCCGCACCAGAGCTGAGTACAGGGGGATGATCACCTCCCTGCTCCTGCTGGTTACACTATTTCTAATACAGGCCAGGATGCCATAAGTTAAAATCTCTAGCATTAACTAATCAATGATGAAATCAACAGTGATAAAGAAATCAGCATTATTTCAGTTTTCACAGTAACTATGCTTAGGGTTAACTAATTTAACTAACTTATTTTAAATAAGTTACAAAACTACTTTTTAAGGGTCTAAAAGGAAAATAGATTTTAAAAATATTTTAAATGAAATTGGTTAAAATATCTTCTTGTCTGGCATAACTATGCTTAAGTCACAAATTGCCTCAAAATGTAAATCAAGAGGGCTGTGGAGGACGAAACACTAAAATGTCACTTACGATGTGAACATTTGTACAATTTCAGTAGGAAAAGACAATGAAAAAAAAAGATTAAGGTGGACAGGAGAATGAAGGTAAATAGAATGATGGAATATAGATGCAATAAATGATAATACTATTTTTGTATTAAGGAGTGATAATTTCTCTGCTTTCTGCTGCAGATTGTATTGGAAAATACTGAGATTAACAGAAATGCCTTTCATAATTTTAAGAATTAAGACATTAAGATCACTACAGACAGCTTTTTTGTCAACATGTTATTACTAGGTGAAACAAAGCAAATTATAGAATTTGATCAAAGTTACTAATTTTTGGTAGATTTTCTACCACTGTATGTAGCTTAGCTGCATACTTAAAAGGCATTTGCATCTTACTTGCTCTCTAGCCCTAGGTTAAATTCTACTTTTATTTGCATGCATGTGGAAATTAATTATTTATAAATTTAATTTTATAAATTATTAAATTATTTATGCACAAGATAGAAGCATAAATTTACACCTGCATATGTGAGAGTAGGTCTTGATTCATAGCAGTCAGTAAAATTCAGACATACATTGGAAATAAAGAAACATTTTCTTCTATCTCAAACATAGGAATAATTTAAATTTATCTGTAAATCTCATCGTTGAAAAGTAAATTCGAATTTTTACTTTCTCAGTTACTTGTATACCTAAAATTTAGCATTTCCAAACATAAAAATAAGTCTTAAAAGCCTACATATTAATTTAAATAAGAAGATACATGTATCATAATTCACCAATTAATAAAAACAAGCAGAACAGCTCCTGTATAGAGTTCTCATAATTACTTCTTAAAATAATAAACTTTTAAAGATAATTAAATGAATATAATAAATAGCAAGTTTCTGGGGTGCACAGTATGCTTACAAATATTCCACAAGTACATTAAAAGATGAAGTTTACTGAATAACAGAATCGCAGAATCAAAGTTGAAAGGCAGCTCTAAAGGTTATCTCATCTAACCCTCCTGGTTCAGAACAGAGTCACCCAGAGCAAGTTGCTCAGACTTGTGCCCAGTTGGTTTTACTTATACCAAAATCTGCCTGGGCAATCTGTTCCTGCGTGTAACCACTCACACTAGATACCACTAAGAGTCTGGCTCCCTTAGTTAGAGGAACTTATAAACATAAATAAGATCCCCCAGAGCCTTCTCTTCTCCAAACAAGGCAGCCACATATATCAGCCTCTCCTCATGTGACAGATGACCACCTCATGTGGCCGTGACCACCTTGATCACCTTCACAGTCCTACCTGAGACTTGCACCAGTAAGCTCATGCTTCTATTGCACTGGGAAACGTACACTAAGGAATTTACTGGTTTTTACTTATTAATTGTCTTCTATTGCACACTGCATGTAAAAAATTATTGTCTTCATAAGTTCAATATACACAGTATTGTAGGAGATAAAGACAAACGTTTTTGGAACTGTTCGACAGAACATATTGATTTTAATGGAAAAAAAGATAGTTTTCCTTTAATTTAGTAAAATGAAATCTGCCTTGTTGAACCAAGAAAAATGTGTCCAAAACTGTTGCTTATTCAATTTCTACAATAGTGGCACATAATTTATGGAAATGATACATATATTTGACTTAACTATAGGGTACTATATTGTGATTACAGCTTGGTTTGGGATACATTTCTACTTAGATATCAAATACTTTTTAGCGTAGTATCTCCAAGACCATGAGGTTTGAATTAATGTCACCTAATTTTAGATGTCTATTACGTAGACGTTTTCATCTCAATAGTCATTTAGACTCCATTCAGAACTATTAGAAGGAATTTGTAATTATGGTCTACAAGTCATCTGTATTAGATCTTTCCATCAAGATGAGAGGACTTATGGAAAAATATATTGACTTTTATCTTTTTAATAAAACTTATAAAAATCTCCTTTCATGTGGCATAAAACATTGATTTTTTTGTTATTACACAAAGATCCTGGGGCAATAAGGAAATATGTGTCATTACAAACAAGGAAGTATATTATTAGCATGCAATTCTGAGGTAATAAACCAGCAAAAATATTCTCCCACCTTTTAATCTGTTTGTTTATTTATTTTTTTTATCTTTATTCCCTCTTGTTTGACGATGCTAATAAGACTATTATCTTTACAACTATCTATTGTCTTTACAATTTTTCTAATTTTTGGATTAGGGTTCATGAGCTAACTCTTTGTTGGTTTTCATTAACAGTGAACAGGGCTAACCTACTAGGCCTATGTTCAGAACCTAATGGTGATAAAATGAATTACATGCACTCTGTGTCTCAACTCATTTTTTTAAGATCTTTGTACAGGAAGGGCTTGTTTCAGTGAGAAATATCGAGCTTTATCTTACACTTTTTTCCTTAACAAAAGGAATTTACAAGTGTGAGAAATGTGATAGTGCTGTGTAACGGAAAATGCAAGTAGGATGAGAACTTCAGGAATTAATGTCCGGAAATGTAAATAGAAGATCATTTTTTATGTGTACTCTATAAAATTTTGAAAAGAAAAAAGCAGAGAGAGTAAAATAACAAAAATCTTTTTTTCTTGGGTACCAATGTGAGAAAATGCACTACAGGAAATTACTTTTTTCTTAAAACTGTCCTGGAGAATACAGTGGTTATTTGCAATTATAGCTATAATATATATATGTGCGCATGCGTGCAGACTTTTAGGACTGTTATCTGTTTTATATCTGAATAAGACTATTGCCTCATTTATTTTCATTTGTATGTCATTATTCTGTACATTTCCCTCCAGAATCAGTGCAGAAGAAAATCTATGCAATGTGATTTACATTTGGAATGGTAACTGACAGCAGCAGCAACAGCAGAAGCAACAAAATATACTGACGGAAGAATATGCTAAACTTCTTTCACGGAGATTCCAAACAGAAACATCTTTCAAATTTCTCTGCACTTTCCAGGAATACTTTTAATTGTATTTTTTCTAGGAATCCAGCTTAAAAAAATAAATCTAGAATTATTTGACAAAATGAGGGAGAATATGAGTTACTTACACTAAGTAACTCAACTCTTAACATAAATTGAGTTACATAGTACGTGAGAAAAATCAGTTCTTACGAACAAAGAGCACAGTGGGAGAAGTGATGGTATTTGTGGGAGACAGACATAAGGAGTAGGGAGTCTGATTGCCAGATGTTAAGGCATTAGCATCATTAGCACATTCCATTGTGATTTTTTGTTGGTGCTGTTTTTTTCTTTTTTAATGCCATAATGTGGTTTAACACTGCTCTTAATTCTAATTCCAACGGTTGATTTCATTAGAATCCAATCCTGTTGTAAGTGCTGCTCGGTATTATGCCTGGGATACCATCTAGATGTGTTGTCCCAATAGTAAAAGTTTCCATTCTTAAAAATAATCCTTCACGTGGAGTATGAACAAAGTGACGTATTTGAGCAAGCATGAGTACATCTTCCAAATTCACTGAATTTCTATGATAATGAAACTTAGACCCAGGGGAGATATAACTCAGTTATTGTTCTTGTTTTTCTTGAATCACAATGTACTGTACATAATTATTTATTGTTTTTTGTTTGTTTGCTTGTTTTTCCCTGTGGTTTAGGATCCAAGAAATTTTCTTGGATTATGCTCACAGAAAGTCTGAGAAGACTGATAATATACAGATATATATTTTTTTTATGTCTATATTTTGTATCGTAGACAAATTGGTGGTTTTCTTAATGAACACATTACTCTCTCAAAGAGAAATTAAGTATTTGTCACCATCTCTTTCCATTGTCAGTCACATTAAAGTGTTCCCTATAGGCCCATTGAACACAGAATTTCTGCGAAACGAAGCATTGCAGCCAGGCAGTTTGAAAAAAAATATTACCACCCTAGCAGATGGAACATCAGTAATTTAGTACTACTCAGCTCAACTGGTTTTACAGAGTTTCTGCCTTTAATGTTCTGTGCCTTCATTGTATGTGATTTACATCTGACTTGAATATAGTTTCAAAGGCTGGCAGCTATCAGTAGATGACTGATATCTCTCTATCATTAGATCCACCTTGTAACACAGTCCCAAGAACGGGTGACCAGGAAGACACAGATTATGCCGCACACCTGTAAAATAAGGTTCCTTATACAACTCTGAGCTATGATTAGGTAGATAAAGAGCAGTTTGTACTGCAGACCACCTAGCAACCATGCTCTTATCCTGACAGCTTGCAGAGCAGGGAAGACAGACGAAGACAAATAGCATACTGCTGAACGCCCTTTGCCCAGGCAGAGTTGAATGAAATGTCAAAGTTAGGGTCATTCTCGGACTACAGCAACTGCTGCCTTTTCATCAGGGTATCAGTTGCTACAATCAAATGAATTATGACTAATATTACTATCTTTTTGTCAAAGCTCTTAACAATTGTCTTTCATATAGGGCTGTAAAACATATGTATAGGAGCATTTTAAGAAAACCTAGATTTTTGATTAATATCGTGATTTTTTTTCACTTCAATTTTACTAAATATATTGTACCTATTAAAGCACCGATCTTTAACAGAATTATTAGACTGCACTTACCTGTGCATACTGCTGTCATTGTAGTAACTGAGAACATATTGGATAGAAGAGCATCAGGTTTTTTTATTGATTCTCACTTGTATTTGAACATCTATGGAATGAATGTGGTATGTGTGCATGTGTATATAAATCTATGTATAAAAAAAACTCCACATATAACTATATATGTAGAAGTATCTTTAAATAATCTGTTTTTAAATTTTGTTCTGGAAATTAGTGACAGCATCTGTGAAACTTTTAGCATCTAAGTGTTGCATAGATATGGACAGAATGCTGGAAATTCTTGCTGAAATTTTCTTCCCTCTTGTATTTTTCTGTTTTAAAGGTATTGCTAAGTCAATTTTCATTAATAAATTTATCAAAATTTAAATAATTTGCAGAAATATAGAAGATTAGGCTCAGCATTTTTACAAGTGTGGGAAAAATCTGGGATGTTTAATTTAGGCACCTGAACCCATGCATTTGTGTAACAGGTGAAGTAGTTCTGAAGTCATTGCTAAGTTCCCTGTACAGTAAATGGAAAGTGAAGGATAATTTGAGAGTCTCCAGGGAGAATTTGTGAGTCCAAAGTTAGATGTTTTCAGAAATTAAATATGGACTTTGTAGTGCTTTGAGATTTTGTGTGTGCATTTGTGTGTTTTAACTCATGTGTGGTAAGACCAATTTACTTTAGTTCAAGCTGACTAAATTTTAGCAGTTCTCTTGGTAAGAGTGAGACTTAACTTTAGACTGTAATAGGGGCCAGTCTGGCATTGTCTAACTTTTGCTGATTAATTTTTTATTCAATAGAAATAAACTCAGAAGGTCCCCTTCAGTGAGGAAATAATTTTAGCATTCAGCTAATGATTTTGACTTTTGAAATATTGGCTTTTGCAGAATAGAACAGCGAATGCTAACTACTTTTGATGCTCTTAAAAATCATAGCTTCCTCTGGCTCTTCCTTCTTATTGTAGTTTGCAAAGTAGGACTCCAGTTCTTTGTGACGTAATCAGAAAAAATATACAAAATGAAATACATGAAAAAAATACTAATGAAACATTTAGATAAATGTTTTGTAAAGAATTAAAGGAATATAAAAGTACAATGCTTGCTTATGGAGGAGAAGAAATTTTTTCTCCCCCAAATGTGAAAAACAATGGCTGAAGCCAAAGAAAATACTAACCCTATGAATTGAATATTAGCCTTGAAATCTATCTGCATTATATTCTTTCACTTGCTGTGCTAGAGAGAAGATCGTATTGTTGGTAAAAAAGCAAAAAAGAAAATAGCAAAACAAACAATCAAACAAAAGAAGCGAAAAATCACCACCACCACCAGCAAAAAATCCCCAATAAACACATAAATTCTCCCTGGCCTTTAGGAAGCAAATTTTTAACTTCAATGCAAAGCATATTTTTCAATATGGCATCCATGTCTCATGGAGGAGAAATATGACTTTGGAAAGTAAATTGCTTGCTGTTAGGTGTTTTTTGGATTGGGGAGGAATGTTTTTCACAAAGCTGCTTTTAATGGGCATGTTGTAGCCATGTGTCAGATGGAATTCAATGATATTTAAATCATTAGCTTTCAAATGCATGCGGTAAATGTGATTAGGCTTTGATAAGAAAAGTAGGAGATTGGGAAAGCCTTTTGAGGAGAGCCCTTCTGATTTATTTCAATAATTCTAGAGTGGGTGGTGTTTTATTCATCTTTCCTTATAGAATCATTGAATCATAGAATCATTTGAGTTGGAAAGGACCTTTAAATGTCATCTAGTCCAACTTCTGTGTAATGATCAGGGACATCTACAGCTAGATTAGGTTGCTTACACTCCAGCCTCGTCCAGACTGACCTTGCGTGTCTCCAGATCTGGGGCTTCTACCACCTCTCTGGACAACCTGTACCAGTGCTTCACTATCCATACTGTAAAAAAACTTTTTCCTTATATTCAACCTAAATCTCCCCTCTTTTAGTTTAAAACCATTTCCCCTTGTCCTATCACCACAAATCCCGCTAAAGAGTCTGTTCCCTTCTTTCTCGTAGCCCCACTTTAGATACTGAAAGGCCTCTAACAGGTCTCCCTGATGCGTTCTCTTCTCCAGACTGAATAGTCCCAGCTCTCTCAGCCTAGGGAAGGTGCTCCATCTCTTGGATCATTTTTGTGGCCCTTCTCTGGACACCCTCTAACAAGCCCATGTCTCTTCCATAGTGAAGACTCAACATGTGTATGTGTTACATTAGGTGAGGTCTCACAAGCACGGAGTAGAGGGCCAAGATCACCTTTCTTGACCTGCTGGCTCCAATTCTTTTGGTGCAGCCCATGACATGGTTGGCTTTCTGGGCTGTGAGGGCACATTGCTGGCTCATGGCCAGCTTACTATCCACTAATACCTCCAAGTCCTTTTCAGCAGGATGTGCTCTATTCTTTCGTATCCCAGCTTGTTTTTATAGTGGAGGTTGCCACAATTCAGGTGCAAGACCTTGCACTTGGCTTTGTCAAACTTCATGAGGTTCTCCTGGGCCCACTGCTTGTGCCTGTCTAGGTCTCTCCGAATGGCATCTCATCCATCATGCATGTCGACTGCACCACACAGCTTGGTGTTATCTGCAAACTCGCTGAGGGTGCACTTGATCCCACTGCCTTTGTCATTGATGAAGACATTAAAGAGCATCAATCTCAGTATTGAACCCTGAGGGACACCACTTTTCATTGATCTCCATCCAAATATTGAGCCACTGACCATCACTCTCTTGGCACAATCTCTCAACCAGTTCCTTGTCCATTGAACAGTCTGCCTATCAAATCCATATCTTTCCAATTTGAAGAGAAGGATGTTGTGGAGGACCATGTCAAAGGACTTACCATATTCCAGATAGATGACATCAGTGGCTCTTCCTTTGTCCATTGATGCAGTTACACCATCAAAGAAGGCCGCTAGGTTTGTCAGGAAGGACTTGGCCTTGGTGAAGCCATGCTGGTTGTTCTATATCATCTTCTCCTTCATGTGCCATAACAGAGCTTCCAGGAGGATCTACTCCTTGATCTTCCCTGGCACAGAGGTGAGGCTGACAGGTCAGTAGTTCACTGGGTCATCCTCTCTACTCTTCTTAAAAACGGGTGTGACATTGCCTTTTTTTCCAGTCACCAGAAACTTGGTTTGACAGCTATGACTTTTCAAATAGCATTGAGTGTCTTGGCATCTACATCAGCCAATTCTGGGATGCATCTCATTGAGACTTATAGATTTATCAAAGTTCAGGTTCCTCAGGTGATCAAGAACCTTACAGAGGGAGGAATATAGCTTTCCTGGAACCCGCCTTCTGAACCATGTGCTCAAGGGATACCTTTTTCATCAAAGGAGAATCAATTAATTTCTTGCTGAATGCTTTTGAAAACTATGTCTTTGTTGACTGTGACTTTTAATAAGTACAGAGATCTAACTCAAAACCAAAAGCATCTTCATATGATGAAATAACAAAATACATTCAACGAAAAAAGTCTCATAGCTACATCTGCAGTTGGGTTCTCACTCCTTGACAGAACAGTGGATTTCTTGTCAAGCACTAAGCAGAAGTTCTCTTCTTATGCCTTGTATCACTTTTTATCTCTACTGCAGTACTATTAATGCACATCTACCCCTTGTCTTTACAGTCATTGTTATTACCAGTTATCAGCTCTTACCTTTTTTGTTTTCTTCTCATTGTCACATTATTATCTACTATCTACAAAGTATTATCTACTTTTGAAGGGTCTGCAAAGCATGCTTGTTCCACGTGGATTTCTCAGATTCCTGTAGCCTTCCGAGAACACTGTAAGATTTTAGAGGTGACAAAGCGTATTAATAAAATAGTACACATAAATTATTTAAAAATTATTATGCAAATAATTGTGTACAATTCTCATCATTGCTGAGACTTCTCTATTTCAATCCTCTCCTTAACAAAATTGTGGATTGCTTTTCATTTTTCCTTGTTTTGTTCATATGTAGGCAAAAACACATCAGGCAGAAAATATCAGGAGGGACAGAAGGTTAGATATCAGGATGAGCAGTATTTACTGTAAAATGCAATCTGTTAGCACCAAGTTAAAGTTAACAGCAAGGGTACTTTTATGCCTCTTTGATTTAATAAATGAATTATTGTGTTTTGTAGATCAACTTGCTAACATGCAGAAATCTTTTTTTTCGGGTCTTTCCCTTGACAATTATCCAACCCCAAAGACCTTTAAGTATCCACAGTATGGACACAACATATACATCGCTTGACTGAAAAACCATCATTGGTACTCTTCAGAACTCCTACCGAAAGACATAACAGTTAATATATATCAGTATAAGGTAGAAAATCTCCAGCTGCCATATCTGCTCTGTGAATAACAAACATTTTCTGATTTCGAGCTGCTAACATCAGAATGTTGTATATTTGCCAGACCAGAAGTTTCAGCAGCACAAAACGTTAGAGAATAGTCATATTTGGACCAATTTTTAGTTTGTATCTTTAGCCTAAATAGTTCTTTGGCAGAATGGTTCAACTAAAAATGTTTTTCACTATGAAATTCAAAAGAAATATTACTCTGCTCTTTTCTTTTGTGTTAGTATAGTTATCTAAAATAATTATCTGAAACAAATATCTGAAAGAAGTTGACTGTCTCTGTCAGGGAAAGCAGTAGCAAAAGGATGGGTTTGGGAGAACCCATATTTAGTGTGTCCTATAGATTTCTTACCTGACATTTATTGAGAGCAATTCTACTTAAAAAGAAGAATGCTTGAAATCTGATGATGGCGAGGCAGGGACCACTGGAGCAATAGGTGAAGGCAACAGGAAAACTAAAGAAAGTAAATAAGAAGTAATAATCCAAGAAGATGACAAGGCCTGCTGCCCAGCTGAAGTGCCTCTACACCAACACATGCAGAAAACAAGGTGAAGGATTTAGAAGCCGCTGTGCTACAAGAAAACCATGCTGTAGTTACCATTCTTGAAACCTGGTGGGATAATTCCCATGATGGAGTATGACTAGGAGGAGGAAGGAGGGGAAGAAGTGTTAGTCTCTACATCAAGAAAGGAATAGAATACGAAGAGCTGTCCCAAAAGAACAGCCACAAGCAAGTCAAAAGCCTATGGGTGAGAGTTAGAGACTGAGGCAACAAAGGGAGCCTTATGGCTGGTGTCTACAGACTGCTCAGTCAAGCAGAGACTGTTGACGACACCTTCTACCTCCAGCTACAGGAGGTGTTGTGATCACAGACTCTTGTCCTTCTGGGGGACTTGAAACATCCAGACAATGGCTGGAAAAGTAGCATGGTGAGCTGTAGACAATCAAGAAGGCTCCTGGATTGCACTGAGGACAACTTCTTGAGTCAAGTAATAGCTCCACGAGGGGGATGCAATACCGAATCTGTTGCTTGCCAACGCAAATTAATGTATTGGTATTGTGAGGATTGGAGACTGTCTGGGCTGTAGTGACCATGCGGTGTTGGAGTTCATGCACCTGAGGGATATCAGACAGACAGAGAGTAAAATCAGGACACTAAATTTTAGGAAAGCCACCTTCCAGCTCTTCAGGGAGTTAGTCAACAGACCCCCCTGGGAAACTGTCCTCATGGACAAAGGAGCAGAGCAAAGCTGGCAGATCTTTAAGGAATACCATGATTCTATACACCTCCTGTCAAATCCAAAAGGAGCTGTTAGGTCAAGGGAGGGTAATCCAAAAAAATCTTGCAAATAAAAATAATTTTCTTTTACTTTGAAGACAGATCGTAGTGGTGTTGTTTGGTAGTTACACTTGCTTAAAAAAAAGAGCCTTGATCTACATTTGCTCTTGACTAATAAAATAAATCTGAATAAATATTTTCTAATGGCATAACTTGATGGCATCAAGCTAGGAATACAAATTATTTTAAAAGATCAACGTTGATCCCATCAGTGAGACATTTCATGTCTGATATAGTCTTACAGACTTACTGTACTGGATCTGATGGCACATGTTGACCACCATGATCGGCTTCAAGGTCAGTGTCCCCTGGTGGTTAAGGTGAGTTAAGAAAACCTACAAAAAGTAATTGGGAAATGTCAAGGGTAAGTATCCCTGACACACAAATAGTCTGTTTCTCCTGCTGTGAAATGTATTGTTGTGGAATCCAATGAGCAGCCTCATTAATGCTGCTAATTATCTCCTGCTGTTTCAAAATGTACATTAATTTTTTTCAAAGTTTGTTTAGCTAGGAATGAGTCAAATGTCATCCATAAAACTAGAAGGTCACTAAATAGATGCAAAACCCTATGGCAACGTGAAGGCACGTTCATAAATTTCTTACATTCCCACTTACATTCAAGCACAATTGCAGCTAAAATCAACAATGGGGCATTTCTAATGTTTATTTATTTTGATATAATAAAGATGAAGAATCAAAGCAAAACCAACTTTTGAATATTTCAGAGCTGTCTTTATTTCAGTAAGATATTTATGTCTCAGACAGAGGAAATGTGAACTCGCTTAGAAAGAAAAAAGATACAAATATCATGAACTTGATTATTTAGGACCAGACTCAATTAAACTTAAGTATATATTTAATTATATTAAAAATAGGGGCAAGAATGTGTATTTTGGGTTTCAAAGGAGTGATAAAATTAAGAACAAGCATCTGTAATGCTTACTGTAGAATTGTAAGCAGTATCTCTGTTTATTATTTTAGATTTCTTTTAAGATGGGAATTTATTTATATAAAAAGTAGCGTTATTGTTGTTCTGAAAATACTGATTCTATCAAATATATTTTTAGAGCACAAACACTATTATCATGTATTTAGATTCTGTGAAAGTAAATAGACTGAAGACATAAAACCGACGCCAAAAGAAAGTGAAAAACATTAATATCTTCCACTACTTTACTTTGAATGCATAGAGCCTCTTTATAGAAGGAACCAAGATGGTTTGGAAGGGAAGGACATGATTTGCAAAACGCTTTGCAGGGGACTGGGATTTTTGATTTGTTGTCACATGGAAATTCATCAGTTCTGCTCACAGGAATGTTTGGGGATATTTTTAATTATATCTGAGAGGCTTGATGTCTCCAAGATGTTCTGAAGATTGAGTTTTTTTTATCTCTTAGGAAGTGGAGTTAAGGGGAAAGGTATGAGTTCAAAGTTTGGCAGATTGTTTCATTTTATCTAATAGAACATGGTAGTTATCTAGGGAAGTATATGGAAGGCTAGTTATGAGAAAAGAGGGACAGTCCCCAAAATCAGAATAGTTTATGTCCAAGTATAAATTGTGTGCAAAGACAAGCAGGAGATGAATTATTTATTCTTTTACCAAACATTATTAAAATCACTGTCATATTTCAACTTAAGCACAAAATTTGAAAAATATATGGCATTATGTCATATGCTAAACATTTTCTAACATGTAAAGACAAAGTAACAAGTTTCAAAGAGGTTTGGCTACATGAGAAAAAATGAGTCAGGCTTTGTCCTATCTATTTGTCTTAGTTTCTAACAGAAGTTACGTTTCTCATAGTGTCTAGTATGAAGCTATGTTGTGGCTTCAGAAGAGAAACAAAACTGATAACATCCTGGCAGTGCTGAACAGAGCCCAGGACATACTCAGTTCTGCATTCCTCTGCCAGAGAAACAGTTAGGGGTGGCATAAGGAGCTGGGAACTGGGAGGGGACAGGACCAGGGCAGCTGACCCAAATTGACCAAAAAGCTATTCTATGCCATATAACATCATGTGATTGGTTTTTTGGATTTCCTGTTCTTTTTGTTACAGAAGAGGTTAGCCAGGAGGAAGGGTCGCTGCTGGCTGTGAGCCCTTGCTCTGCGTATCCTCTTTATATATATATATATATGTACTGTTATTTCTTTGCTTTCTTTACTATCTTAGTAAACAGTGTTTATCTCAACCCACAAGTTTTACTGCATATTTCTCTACTTCTCTCCCTCGTCCCATTTGGGGAGGGGGGAGGGTGAGTGAATAACTGTGTGGAACTTAGCTATCTGCTGAGTCAAACCACGACGCTATTAAAGGAATAGGAAAACAATATGTTATCTCTCTAAGAAGGGATATTTCTACCATTCCATTTGAACTCCAAAGGCAGTAATATATCTATACAGCTCGACTGTGAAGATCAGGCCTTTAAAAGAGTAAAGTTTTTATTTATTGCTATTTATTTATTATTTTATCCATGACTTGCATATTGTATAGACCATTATGCATATATGCATCCAAAAAGTTAGACAGAATTTAACCTTTCTCCAAGATTCACTGTCTACAATGCATTGGAGAGACTGAAGGAAAATGTAAAAACAATGGCATTTTCCTGAGCATTCTTTCAGCACCCAACAGTTTCCAGATAAGCAATATCTTGACCAAGAAAAAATAAAAATTCTGCTGATACCACAAATGGGAAGAAAGAATTGACAAGAACAATGAACTCTATATCTAAACCAGCCATGACTTTCATTAACTTTGGTAGCTAACAAAGTCTACCAGTTTATCATATGTATTGAAGGTCTATGTTGTGTGAAAAAGGCCTAAATCAAGCATGTCCAACCCACAGTCCACATGCAGCCCAGCACAGTCTGTACTGTGGCCCAGCACAGTCTGTAGTGCGGCCCACCCTTTGCTGTTGTGCAATCATGGTGACAGCTCCTGCCCAATGAGCATCCTGGCTCAGCCCCAGATGTGCACACATTTTGTGACAACAACCAAACCATCGGTGTGTGATGAGCACTGTCTTAGTTGAAGCCAGGACATGGGGAGGGCTCAGTGCAGTGCTAACTCAAGGTATGAAAATAATTTTATCTGTTTTGGTACATTGGCTAAGCAGAGTCCCGTGAATAGCAAAAAACCATGCAGCCATGCTGTCTTAGTTTCTAACAGAAGTTCCTTCTCTCACAGTGTCTGGTATGAAGTTATGTTTTGTTTTCAGAAGAGAAACAAAACTGATAACACCTGGCAGTGTTGAACACAACCAAGGACATATTTTGTTCCTCAGTGAAGCAGTTAGAAGGAATAAGGAGCCGGGAACTGGGAGGGGACAGGACCAGGGCAGCTGACCCAAACTGACCAAAGGGATATTCCATACCATATGACATCATGTAATACAAGGAAGGGAAGTGAGCTGGGAGGGCCCGTTTGCTTGGGGGTTGGCTGAGCATCGGTCACGGTCGGTGAGCGATTGCTTTGTACAATCACTTGTTTTGTATATAATTATCATTACTGTTATTTTACTCTATTTTCCTCTTTCTGTTAGTAAATAGTTTTTATCTCAACCCACGAGTTCTGCCTTATTTCTCAACTCCCCCCCCCATCCCAGTTGGGAGGAGGGGGGACGGTGAGCGAAAGGCTGTGTGGGGTTTCCCGGCCTGCTGGCTGAAACCAGAACACATGCATTCCATTTTGATAAAGAAATTTAAGAATAGGTTTCAAGATTTCTCTAAAAGTCATCAATTTTTTGGTATATTTGCAACTCCATTTTCAGTTGACATAAATACATTATCTGCAAATTTTCAAATGGAATGTATAGAGTTGCCATCAGACATTTAACTAAAAGAAAAATTGAATTATGTCTCTCTACAAGACTTTTATAAGACTTGTCTTACTAGAGAAAAATATTCCTCGTTTCACAATCACACCTTATTCATGTCATTGCTTTTTGGCAGTACATACATTTGTGATCCATTGTTTTCAATAATATAGCACAGGAAGAGTAAAATTTCAACAAAAATCTCTGATGAACACCTTGAAGGCTCACTAAGAATTGCAATAACTTCCATCGAACCAGACTGATTCATTAGTTTCACAAAAATAAGGTCAGATGTCCTACTAGTTTTATGTTTTTGCTGCTCTTTTTTATGTTTTAATTAAAAATATATGAAAAATAAATTTTGTTATATACATTAACCATATTCTATATTTTATATGTGGCCCAAGACAATTCCTCTTCACTAAATGTGGCCCAGACAAGCCAAAAAGTTGGACACTCATAGTCTAAATCATCTAAGAAAACTGAGGACTATATCGGTAGTTATAGTCCTCAAATTATTATATAGATATATGTGGATATTGCAGTATCATCTCTTTTTCTGTTCTGAAATACTTAAGTAATAATTGTTGATAGACATGAGTATTTCCTTTTCCATGATGATCATGACATTAACATTTTTGTATGCTGAAAATAAAGAATATGTATTCCATACTTCCTCATATTGATAAAGATGCAGTATATATATTTCTTTAAAAATGAAATAGAACATGCTTTGGCCTATTATAATAACTTGACGAGATCAAAATAAAATGATCCTTTGATTGCTTTCTACAGGGTATTGTAATGCTTTATAAATCAGTGAAGTTTTAATAGATGTGTATATTTTAAACATAATGCAAACGCAGATTCAAGTTTCTTTAGGCTATACCAGAATAGAACATACAGGAATATCAGAGGACTTTTAGATGGAACAGTGTGCCTACCTCATGGGCAATATATGTACTGTGTTTTGAAACAAAAATGAAATCTGACAATTGACAGGAACATTTAGATTCTTTCTGGCAATATGTACGGAATTTCTGACTTTCTGCCCAAGTCCAAAAAGAGATGAGTGAGTCTATTCTGAAGACAAACTTGAGATGAGAAATCAAGCCAATTGTTTGGAATAAGAGATGCTTATTAAATTCTGCCATCTTCAGTGCTGGTGTTTCATATTACTTACATTTAATATATATGGATATAGTAAAATTATGTAGCTACAAAAATTAATTTCTCCACTTACTAAATTAGACTGTGTGGTATAATATCTGTGTCTCATCATGATGACACATAAATAGGGTCTTTGAGGTATTTTAGTGAGATATACTATAAAAGTTCAAGTGTTTCGCTTAAGGATTGTAATAATATAGTTCGACAGAATAATTTCTACCACATCGAGGCTGTTAAAATGACTAGTAAAATTAACCATAAATTGTGTTCTGTAAACTTTAAGCCATTGAAGCTAGGAATTTACTCAAAAATCAAACACTTCCTATAAAAAAAAAAGGATGAATGGTACCTTAAACAGTTAACATCTGAATTTCACTTTACTTTTTTATTAAAATCTTTTACAATGTGTGATCTAAAAGTATACATCTGACACAGACTTTATTTTCTAATAATTAAATATGAAATTATGTACCCAAAAGAGAATGTGAATTTTTATTGGACACCATGTTTTACACTCTTACTATTAGATAACTGCATTAATATTAGTCTTTACATGTTGATCTGCTTTATTATTTATGTGCTTTTTCTATTTCAAGAAAACAAGAAATGTAGCAAAGAGTATCTTATGTAATCCTTTATTAATAGTACAAATTTGTATTACCTTAATTGTCATAAAGTGTTTTAGAATCTTTCTCAACAATCTTTTTCACTGTGCCCTACACATTTTCTTTCAGTGTTGTATCCAGTAAAAATCAGTTAGGAGGATTCATATTTATTTGTGTTCTAAATAAACTAGTTATCTATGAATTATTATTAATAATATATAGTATAATATGCATTATATTAAAATTATCATCAGTTCATTTTTTTCAATTTTCCTCCTATTTATTGTCTTGTGTTATTTTTTACTTAAAGAACAAACTTTCCCACTTCCTATCTCTCACTATCATTGTTTCTATACTGCCCAGAACAACGTGCTAACAACTGAAGTGAGACCTCTGCACGCTAGTGAGAAAGAGTGATGCTAGAATATGCCAGACGTTCAGACAGACATTGCATCACTTTGGTGTTGAAAGCTGTTTTATTTTCCAGTTTCTCACTGGTAGGTTATCAGTACAGCTTTATGAGTAATTTAAATATACTGTATATTCTCAAATACGGCAACGTGCTTAATTCAAATGATTTATGTATATCTTTTGAATGTATAAATGTGTTTAAATGCAAAAATCTCTGCATGGAATTGAGTCAGGCATTTGAATTCTATTCCTAATTTAAGCTTAGTTTGATTCAATCAAATTTCCATATTAACTTTTTCTTCTATTTAAAATCCAGCTTAATCAGACAAGTTTGGATTTTCCTTTGATAATTTGTCTTTAAAAAAAACATAAACTCTCCTCCCACACAGATGTGCACTATAAATACTCAGAATGATGAGTCATTTGTTTGTTAAGATAAGGTGAATGAGAAGTAAATGGCACAAAGAATATTTAGAAGAGTCATTATTCTCATTATAGAGAAAATCCTATAAGAGTTAGAAAAGGCTGAACCACTCATTTCTTCTACAGCACTACTCACTGTGCCCTTTCCTTTTAATGACTTCCTCAGCTTATTCAAAAATACTTTTTTTCTCTGAAGATACTTGTTTTCTGTTATGCAATATTTGTCTTTTTAATCTACGTATTATAATTAAGAGTACGGAAAAAAATCCTCCTTCATTAAATCAGTTTTCTAGTCATCATTTCAGTCTCTCTCTCAGTACCTTAAATATTTCTGTGGAAATAATCTCTTTAAAGGCATAAATTTAAAATATTTCCAAAAGAACACTGTTTCCATGGCACTTAAGCATGCAGTATTTGAGCATATAGTAGCTTTGTCAGTTAGAGTTGTGTTAAACCACTCAAGATATAGAATCATATAGTCGTGGAATTATCTATGTTGTAAAGGACCTCCAAGATCATCAAGTTCAACCATCAGCCTGGGTCACTAAACCATGTTCCTTAGTGCCTCATCCACAAGTCTCTTAAACACCTCCAGGGATGGAGAAGCCACCACATTCGTTCCAATGTTCAACGACCCTCTTCATGAAGAAATCCTTCCTAATGTCCACCCTAAACCTCCTCTAGTGCAACTTGAATCTGTATGGTTGAGTTTAAAATTACACGTTCCCCAGCAGTGACTCAGGAGAGATCTTTTTCTAGGAGTTTGATGCAACAGTAGTGCTTCTAATACAGACTATTGTAGATGGAATACTGATAAATGACCTAGTAACTGAATAACAACACCATGAATCAAAGCATATGTGACACAGATCTTCTTGATTCAAAGCTGTCATTAATCACAGAATCTACTAATGATTGTTAAGACATTTGTCTCGCTCCAGTTATCAGAGGCGAGCTGATTATTTGATATACCTGGAGTGAGCTTAAGATGTAAACAGGGTCAACTGTTGTCCGACCAGTTTATTAACAATTCTAGCAAATTAGGGTGATGAGAAAGGGAAGGCAGGTAATAGTAAAAAGATAGGAAATAAAAACAAGGGTTCTTTATAGAAAGCAAGGGGTAATAGTCAGCACCATGGATCCTACATTGTTCTGTTGATCTGAGGAAGTCTTCATGTCCACAGGAGGAAGAAGAAGAAGAAGGTGAACAAAGGAGAACTCTCAAAACTCAACAACAGCAACAACGACAACAATCCTTTCTTTGTTTAGAGGGGTCTTTTATACTTTTCAGAACCATATGAAGTCGTGAAAAAGAAGAAGAAGAAGAAAATGGGGATTTCTGTGTGACACGGCATTTTGCCAGTTAACTCTGATGGAGTCCTCCCAACTATCACGTGGCATGCCATGACAATGAAATTGTTGCATTTCTGATAACAGAACTTGTCACTAATCCTAGAAAACTTGTTGGTGTTGTAAGAAAGATCAGTACAATGATTAGAAGTACAAAAGCTAGTAAGCACTTTAGTTACAAAAATTGTGATTTTTTTAGTAGTAGGCAATCCTATGCTGCTGCTTAGGAAACAAAGGATACAATTTTCAGAAATTTCTGAATGATCTGAATGAAAGTTGCTGAAGTATCCCTGCAGTCAAGGCTACGTTCCCAAAGCAATGCGGGAATAAATATACTGATTAAAAGAAAAAAGTATGTTAGCTAATTTAGAGTTGCTAAATGCACAGTAGTAACGTCTTAGCAGCTCTCTGCACAAAGTAGTTGGGATAAAGGTGAAAATTTAAAGCAGGTTATCTTTGCCTGGTTAATTCTATGACAAAATTAATCTTTATGCCTGGCACTTAGTGCGGAGATAAAATTCTAGCTTTATAGAAAGTTTTTAACAAAATCTACATGAAGATTTTGGGAAGCTGTATAACATCATTTATGCACTATTTTTCTGTTGATAGTGTGTAAAAGTGACAATTTCAGTAATAAAACTCGCCTAATTATTAGTTTCATTATTGTATTCTTTGAAAGATAGATGATGAGACAACTTTTATATAAATTACATATTCACGTAAAAATGGAGTCTTGATGCCAGAACAAGATAAACAATTTCTTTCTTGCTTTATTTTCCTTGTTCAGGAAGATGGAATAATTTGAACTTTCACAAGTATTTTTGTAACTCTTCTGTGCCTTTCTTTTAAACCAAAAATGGCATTTTGCAATAAGATGGAATTGTCAAAATATCATTGCTTTTAAACAATTTTGAAAGTCTATTTCAATAATGTACATGCAATGGTTCTTATTAAATCAGTTCAATACTGAGTTTATGCATCTTTGGGTGAAAAATGTGAGAACATAATTTACTTTGAAATTTCCTGAAATAATTTCAAAGTTGATAAGGAGGCCTGCTTCTGAGTCTTAAGATATAAACCATGTTTGAATCTGAAGTTGAGACTTGTGTTCTCTGTTTATCTCTTTTAGTCACTAAATATTACTGACAACAGGTTAGTTTAAATGCTCTCCTAAGTATGATAGTAACTGATAGTCTGTAGTCTTTCAAGGAGATACCAATCAACAATATAATATGATACGGACATGTAGGTTTCATGGACTGCTAAAGCACAGGGATATCTATGAATGTAAATTGCAATTACTTGGTTAGTTAAACAGGAGACACCAATGACTCTCATAAATTATTTTTTTCTCAAGTATTGTAAATTCTTAATGGGATAACTATTACCAATATTTTATAAGTCAACCCATTTGATCAGATGTGTCTTATGGCTATTGAGATGTCATTTCTTCTTAGTGAAAAAGTACTCTGAGAAACTATTGTTGCGGTCAGCATGCATGACCTTGATATTCTGCACTTTGAGGCCAGCTAAACTCAAACCATGGCAAGGCAAAGTTAGATTTTATGAACGTGGTTAACAGTCATTAAGAACTACAGACTGCTATAAAGCAGAAGGTACTTTACTAGATAAAATGCATTATCCAAAGTTATCAACAGTACCTTGAAATCTATGTTGTTCAGATGTTCGTTAGATCTGACGCTTACAAAAGTTTAACCCTTTTGATCCAATGATGTCAGTCAAATATTCAGGAAACTTCGTGACAAAAGTAATTATACTAATGACACACTTTATAGCTAGTAATATTTTAAATCAGTTCTTGCTGCTTTCAAATAAATGGCATTGTTTGACATCTGCATTTGTAAAACTGCTAGAGTGTTTGCTGCATATAAAATACGCACATTCACTACATACGACAGAGATACGATGGGATCTAAATTTGACCTATTTTCTGAATGACTAGTTCATCTAGTGTTGAGCAGCTTCTCAGATCTAAGGCCATCACGATACATCTGGAAATGAGTGAGGAAAGAAAGAGCCTCTAACTGTGTGGGAGGATAAAGTTTTTCAAATAGTATGATACGCAGCTGAGAAGAATAAAGAACAGAAAAAAAAAAAAACATAGTTTGAAAGATGGAAAATCAAAGTGACTAAGCTCATATTAAAAGAAAGCAATGTGTAAGAAAGATAGAATTGATTCATCACCTAAAATAATAAAAAAAAACCTCAGAGCTTTCAGCTTCTACTAGATAATGTGCTTCAGAAGGATTTCTGTCTTTCCTCTGTAGCTGTCTCTTCCACTATTTTTTTTGTAAAGCAGAACTTTCCATTGAAATTTTAACTGCCGCTTGCCTCTCTTCCCCAGAGCTCTCTATCCATGCTTCTTTGATGAGTGTACTTTCTCCTGTGTCCTGCAATCATGATAAAAATACAGGTTTTACACAATCTGCAATTTCTTCTGCAGAAGTACTTCAAGATTAATGCTGGCATATTACTGAACTGTTACTTGGAAGTCATGTAGGTAATTGTAAATGTTACGTTTTATTGAAGTGAAAAGTATCAATTTCATTGAAGATAACCATGGTCGATCTAAAACATGATCTATTTATTTCCAATATGGTATATGACTCCCTGCAGTTTTGTGTCAGCATTTTTTTTCTTTTCATTTATGAATAATTAGGTTGGTTAGCTTTTTCTATTTATTTTATTATTTTTTTTAATGTGACTTGAAAAAATAATCACTTGAAACGCTTTAAGATGTACCTCTGCCAAATGTTCATTTTTTTCTCTACAAAAGCAATCATTTTCCTGAAAACAAAAGGTCTAAAAGTAATTAGATATGTACATTTGAGTGTCCGTTTTTCTCATTTTTTCTGTGCAGTCAGCATCTGGCACCAAAATGCAAAGACTAGACAAAAATAAATATCAGGAAATTTATTTACTGAAGAGTTGTTGTCTAGTCTGGTTGTCTGGCCAATAAATACAATACATTTCAAAGCAGTGTGTCTCAACTCACTGCAGATATTCTTCCTGTAAACATTTGCCCAAAAATATCTGCTTCTTTTTCTTTCCTTTTTTTCTCCATCCTAACAGTTGAAATTCATGTTTTGATCATTCCCAAATATGGTAAAGCATCTCCTCGCAAATCGAATATAATGTTACTGGTTTTTGTCTTCTTTGCCTGTTGAGCAGATGCATGACTTTGTTTTTCATTGTGTCCTTTTTATGTCATGCTTACAGAGATTGTATTTCCCTTTGATCTGACTCCAGTTCAGAATAAAAAATACTGATCGTTGTCAGTTTGTACAGGTTTCACAGTACAAGCATCTTCAGAAAATATAAATTGCTACATACACTAGAGTTTTTGTTTATTTGGTTTTTGACTAACAAAAGAGTGCAGTTACCAGAAGATAATTCTACTACTTCCTAGAAAAACTCTACAACTTCTTAGGAAGAAGAAAGCCGATGAACGTTTGTTTTAAGACAGAGAAGCAATAGGATAAAGAGTTGGCAGTGATGTCTGTAACTTTTAAACAATAATTTGGTGCATGCAATGCTATCAGTAATTCATTGGCAAGGTAAGATATCCCATGTTCTTTCCCTTCTTCACCTGTGGACTCAAACCTACACCTCCTAGGGATCCCCAAAGCACCAGATTAGATCAGAGGTCTCTGTATCCCTTCAGTGAAACTAAATTTTGACTGGACGAGGAAGGTGTTGGACTTCCTAAAGCACCATGGGATTTCAGGGACACCATTGTGATCTCCTCTCTGTCAGCTGGCCTCGAGAGCCAAAACATCTCTTTCTTTCCCCAAAGGACATATCAAGTTCCCCATGCCCAAGCATCTATCATATATTTCTGAAATCCATTTGGAACAGGTGGCTGAAAGTTAGCTTTTGCAGAACCTAAACTGCAGCTGCCTGAGTCCGTTATTAGATCAAACTCATTTATTGTTGGGAAGATTTTAATCGTGTTGTAAAAAAAAAGGAAGATTTGTATCATTCTGAAGTACAATTTTATAACTCATTGTCTCTGGGGAGCAATTTAGATTTTAACTGCAGCAAAGTATAAAGCTTGTATTACTGACTTTCTACTCTCTGGACTTCTGTGTGATCAAATAAAAGTAGCAGCAGGCAGCTCCAGGTGGCAATAAAATTTAAATTCTTAAAATTAAGGAAATGAGTTCAAGGACTAAAGACCAATAAGTATTATAAAGATGATGAAGTTAACTATTCTAGAGATAGTACCACAGTAAGAGAATGATCTCGTAAAACTTTCGGTGAGGAGAGCCATGGATTTGGACAGAGACTGGGATGATGTAGGAACATGATAGGAGTCTGCAAATACTACTTCTTGAAACAAAAAAAAGTTCTTACAAATATATTAACAGGAAGAGGAGGACAAAGGAGATTCTCCATCCTTTACTGGATTTGGCAGGAAATGTGATTACTGAGGATAAGGAAAAGGCGGAGTTTCTCAATGCCTTCTTTATGTCCATCTTTATTAGTCAGACCACTTGTCCTCAGGGTACTTTACCCCCTGATCTGGAAGCATGGGATGGGGAGCAGAACAAAACCGCCATGATTCAGGTGGAGACAGTGACCTGCTACTCCATCTAGACTGTCACAAATCCATGGAACCAGATGGGATCCACACAAAGGTGCTGAGGGAGCTGGCAGATTGCTGAGCCACTTTTCAAGATCTATCAGCATTCCTGGTTAACCGGAAAGGTCCCAGAGGATTGGAGGCTTGCTGGTATGACTCATCTACAAGAACGGTCGGAATGAAGATCCAGGGAGCTACAGGCCTCTCAGCCTGACCTTGGCACCAGGAAAGGTTATGGAACAGATCATCTTGAGTGAGATTACACAGCAGGTGTGGGACAACAGGGGGATCAGGCCCAGCCTGCATGGGCTCACAAAAGGCAGATCCTGCTTGACCAACCTCATCTCCTTCTACGGCCGGGTGACTCGCCTGGTGGATGAGGTAAAGGCTGTTGATGTAGTCTACCTGGACTTTAGCAAAGCCTTTGACGCTGTCTCCAACAGTATTCTCCCAGGGAAGCTGGCAGGCCATGACGTGGACAGGTTCACACTTTGCTGGGTAAAAAACTGGATGAAGGGCCAGGCCCAGAGAGTGGTGGGGAATGGAGTTAAATCCAGCTGGCGTCCAGTGATGTGTGGTGTTCCCCACGAGTAGGTATTGGGGCCCACTCTGTTTAATATCTTTATTGATGAACTGGTTGAGGGGATTGAGTGCACCCTTAGTAAGTTTGCAGTCATCAAGTTGGGAGGAAGTGTCAATCTGCCTGAGGGTAGGAAGGCCCCACAGAGAGATCTAGACAGACTGAATTGCTGGGCTGAGGCCAATGGGATGAGGTTCAGCAAGACCAAGTGCTGGGTCCTATACTTTGATGACAACAACCCTATGCAGCAACATAGGCTTGGAGCAGAGTGACTGGAAGACTGTGCTGAGGAAATGGACCTGAGGGTGTTGGTTGATGCTCAGTTGAACATGAGCCAGCAGTGTGCCCAGGTGGCCAAGAAGGCCAATGACATCCTGACCTGCATCAGAAATAGTGTGGATAGCAGAACCAGGGATGTGATCATTTTCCTGTACTCAGCCCTGGTGAGGCTACACCTTGAGTGCTGTGTTCGATTTTGGGTCCCTCATTGCTAGAAAGACATTGAGGCATTGAAGTGTGTCCAGAGGAGGGCAATGAAACTGGTGAGGAATCTGGAGCACAAATCTTATGAGGAGCAACGGAGAGAGCTGAGATTGTTTAGTCTGGAGAAGAGGAGGCTTAAGGGAGACCTTATTGCACTCTACAACTACCTGAAAGGAGGTTATGGTGAGGTGGGGATCGGCCTCTTCTCCCAGGTAGCTAGCGATAGGACTACAGCTAATGGCCTCAAGTTGCGCCAGGGGAGGTTCAGGTTGGGAAAAACACCTTCTCCAAGAGAGTCGTTAGGCACTGGCACAGGCTGCCCAGGGAGACGGTGGAGTCACCGTCCCTGGAGGTGTGCGGGGTACATCTGGATGTGAAACTGAGGGATATGGTTTAGTGGATAATTTTGGTGGCAGGTGGACGATTGGACTAGATCATCTTGGGGGTGTTTGCCAACCTTGATGAGTCTATGATTCTATATAGAAAAAGAGGAAAAGTGGTGACTTCAGAGTGTTCTCCAGTGTTGTCCGCTCTCACTATTTTAATCCTGAGTCCCTTCTCCTGGAGTTCAAAGGACTATGAATTCAGTTCAGTTTAGAAACCTTTCTATCATACAGTGTTATGGTTGCAGTAAAAATAGTGTATAAATAGAACTGCAAAGTTAATGTCTTAAAATTCAGTGAGACAGTCAACAGCTAGACCTTCCAACTTTAAAAAATGATCATGATTTAAAAATATCATGAAATGGAGGTCTTACACCACAGTACTTTCATGGTTACATGGAACTTCAAAAAAATATGTAATCAATTGTGTCACATCTTGTAATTTGTTCTGAAACTTAGTTCTCAGCTATCAATATGCTTGCCTAATTACAAGTTCAAGGATATTTTCACACCCCAAAATTTATATTTAAATACTTATCAACATAGGTGCAACACATCTGTGCAAGGTACAAGTTGTGTGTGATGTAAACATGATAGAACTATTAAAAATTTCAAAAGGAAAGGAAAAAATGTAAATCCTGATTTTCTATGTTCATGCACGCAGGAAAACTCTCATATCTTAAAGACTATTTTCTCAAAAAAAAAACCAACAACAGATATTTATTGTAATGAATTAAACCAGACTGAAATTCAATAGCAATAGATTTTATTTTATTTCTAAGGGCCAAAAATAAACTGAGTGTGGGGAATGAGTTGAGAAGGTAAGGGGGTGGTACACATGATAGATAAGTCAAGTAGAAAATCTTAGACTCTACAGTTACCCAGTCATGCTGAGTACCTTATCAATTGTCCTCTGTCCTTTCATTATATCTATTTGTAGAAGAAAGCGTTATGGCTTGAATAAACTCTTCTTCATCTCTTGAATTTTTTTGATGGAACTTTAGGTCAAAAATCATAAATTTCATAAATCTCATAAGCACACTAACTGACTGACTACTACCCTATATATGGACACTCTGATAAGAAGTAGAAATTATTCTTTTCAAAGAAAATGCCAAAACTACCATTGAATGCAGGCTCTGTAAATGCAATTTTCAAAATATTTTTGCTTTGTAGTACTACAATTTTCAGTTCAAAAAGGGAATGTTTTTACTTACCTTGTTAAATGGCTGAAATCTCTGTTAAAAGGGTTCATAATCTTGTTGCAGTATAATATTCCTCTGTATTTTAATGTTGAGATTTATCAAGTTATAAGTAATAGTAAGAATGCTAAAAAAGTATTTATAGCACATTCCCAAATTGTTTAAGTGTTCAAATTTAGTTTCAGTCAGCAGAATGTTTTAAGTTCAACTGGAGATTGAGCTAGATTTAAATCCTCAGAGATTTACTTTGTCCAAAGAAACTTATTTTGCGTTCTCTGAAAGTCTACACTTATTATCATGCTGTTTGCTGAATTTTCATAGACTAACACAGGCTTGTTTGAATGTGTGAGAAAGAAAGCACAAGAGATATTTTCCTTTGTACCTGATCAATTGAAGAAATAGTCTGTAATTATGATGCTCAAAGAAATGCAAAAGAAGCTTTAGTGACTCCCCTAGGTGAGAATGGCTGTATATTTTTTATTCTTTTCCAGACTTGTAGAAAAATAATCCTACTGTGAGTATACCTTCAATGGCATAGTAACTCATCAGTTTCTAATTTTTGTTGCTATTTTTGATATTATTAGTATTTTCTTGGTTTATCCAAGCATATAAGCAGATGAGAAAATTTATCCTCTTGGTTTGGATTTTCTTGACCCTAACAGCTGAGGAATGTCCTTGTGAAAGACACAATTTAGTTGCACAGCATTTATTGCCCAGATGTTATGTGGACTCACTTCTCAAAACTACAGGACATTTAGTTTCAGAGGCTTTGTCTAACTGAGTAATCAATACGCACTTTTTTTGAAGGGCATCAGGCTTTGTTGTATAGCTGCATTCTGTCTGGATGATTAAAAGATATTAACACTCCGGGTAAAAAACCACTATGGTTTGTTGTTGTTGTTGTTGTTTTGCTTGTTTTTTGCTTTTACAATGTAGATTACTGTTTTGCGAAGCCTATAGTGTGGCTGTTGGAGTACAGAGTCTCCCTTCCCCCAAAGATGGAGATTACCAGTTAATTTAGCACCGCTGTTTCGGATGAAAAATACTTTCCTTGTCTGGATATTCCTAACAAGAGCCAACAAAGCTAGTGATAATTAGGAGGAAGATCTCAGAAGACTTCTTTGTCCGGATGACTTTGAGTCTCATGTAGCCTTCAGTGACTAATATGGCACTCAGATCTCAGGACACAAAGTGAAGACTGAATGTGGTTTTAGAGTAGACTGAAGCTCAGCAGAGGTTCCCACACAGTGTTGTTACTTGTTTGCCTTTTATTTCAGCACACCAGAATGACAAAGGCACATTTCAAGTCTCAAGCCTTTATGTTTAAAAGTGCTTGAATATATGTTTGGAATGCAATTTCACAAAGTGAAACACTTTCCAAGTGAGAGCAAATTCAGCTGTGTGGAACCAGTTTATTTGTGGTTTCAGGACCTTCAGATCTGCCTCTGAGCACTTTACCATTTGTAGTATGAGTGTAATCGGCAGGATGAGCAGACTGCTGTCATCTCCACACCTTGGCCAGTGGAAGGAGCTGAAACCTCTGCTCAAGGGCATTAGCAGCATTTTCTTGGCATATATGGAACCTCTAGACTTGGAAGGTTAGATTTTAGACTGTCATGGCTGTACATACAGACCTTTTCCCCTCCAATCATGCAGCTCTGGTTCCCAGACAGTGCCTCTGAACTCCTTGTCATTATGTTCATGCCCAGGTACACACAGATTTTGTAAAAAAAAGGTTTGTGTTTGTCCTTTTTTTTGAGTGAGGTGTACCTTTGAGTACTTTCTAAATTTTTTGAACACTGAAATTTAGTGCTGTGGATAATTTAGTGTTGCTGACCTGATAGATAAAAAGAAAGATAGATAAACACCATAAAGTAACTTGTTCCTAAAGATTGCATATGTTCTTCATAAGAAATAATTGCTTATGTTCTTCTTGACAATCTTAAATTAAAGGAATAATTTCCTTATTAGGAGTATTATGTTATTAGGGATAATTTTTATTAACATAGGTATATTATTAGTGTGAATTGTAACATACAGTATGTAATTAATTGTTATAAGTACATAGTCAGGGGTATTTGGTGCCTCAAAGGAAAAATGATAACTTATAGAATCATAGAATGGCCTGGGTTGGAAGGGACCCCAAGATCATCGGGTTCCAACTCCCCTGCCACAGGCAGGGCCACCAACCTCCAGATCTGGTACTAGATCAGGTTGCCCAGGGCTTCATCCAACCTGGCCTTGAACACGTCCAGGGTTGAGGCATCCACAACCTCTCTGGGCAGCCTGTACCAGTACCTCACCACTTTCTCAGTAAAGAACTTCATCTGATGTCTGATCTAAACCTTCCCTCCTTCAGCTTAAAACCATTCCCTCTTGTCCTATCACTGTCTACCCTTGTGAAAAGTTGGTTCCCGTCCTGTTTATAATCTCCTTTTAAATACTGGAAGGCCACAATGAGGTCCCCCCGCAGCCTTCTCTTCTCCAGGCTGAACAAGCCCAGCTCCCTCAGTCTGTCCTCACAGGGGAGGTGCTCCAGCCCTCTGAGCATCTTTGTGGCCCTCCTCTGAACCCTCTCCAACAGTTCCACGTATTTCCTATATTGTGGGCCCCAGACCTGGACACAGTACTCCAGATGGGGCCTCACGAGGGCAGAGTAACAATCACTTCCCTGTCCCTGCTGGCCATCCCTCTCCTGATGGAGTCCAGGATACCATTGGCCTTGCGAGCTGCATGAGCACACTGCTGGCTCATGTTCAGTTTTTCGTCCACCAGGACCCCTAGACCACTTGGTGGAGAGCTGGCAAACCTTCTCACTTATTTTCTGTACATTTCACACAAACTCTTTTATTCACATAAACAATTTATTTCCAATCATGATTTCATAAGATTTGTCACTACTAACTGTGTGTTTGTGTGATATTTTTTTCAGAAGTATTTGCAATGTAAAAGTAAGTTAGGGCTTGATCCATTTTGTTTGGTTCTTAATAGGAACTCTTTCTGGTGAAAATGAGCATTACACAACAGCCTGAGTAGCCTGTACCCCACAAGTTTGTCACTTGGTCACAATGCAGAGAGGAGATCAATATATTTTTGGGGGCTCATCAGTGAAATGGTGTCTTAGTTTCTAACTGAAACTTTCTCTCTTAGTGTCTGGTACAAAGCTGTGTTTTGGTTCTAGAAGAAAAAGCTGATGACATCTGGCAGCGCTGAACAGAGCCAAGGACATTTTTCAGTTTTCTCAGCTCCTTGTGTCTCTCTGCCAGTGAAAGAGCCAGTGGGGGATGGGGATGGGGGGAAAGGGTCAGGGGAGGGCACAGAGAGCTGGAAAGGGACAAGAACAGAGCAGCTAACCCAAACTGACCAAAGGGATATTTCATACAATATGACATCATGTAATATAAGGATGGGCAGTTAGCTGGGGGGGCCCATTTGCTTGGGGATTGGCTAAGCATCATTCGTGGTTGATAAGCAATTGCTTAGTATAATCAGTTGTTTTCTAAATAATTATCATTACTGTTATTTTATTCTCTTTTCATTTTCTGTAAGTAAATAGTTTTATCTCAACCCATGAGTTCTACCTTTTTTTCTCGATTCTCTCCCCCATCCCAGCTGGGAGGAGGTGGGGGGTAAGCAAAAGGCCATGTGGTGTTTTCAGACCTGTTGGCTCAAACCACAACACATGGTAAGAACTGAAAACACATGATGCAGTGGTTAGGAAACAATTTTAATTCTATATTTACTCAATTGAAAAGAATGGGGCAAAAGGCAAAGAAGGTTACAAAGAAGATTGCAAAGAAAGTTACAAACATTACCATCAATTTGTACCTGGGTCGGGGCAATCCCAAGCACACATACAGGCTGGGCGGAGAATGGCTTGAAAGTAGTCCAGAGAAGAAGGATTTGGGGGTGTCTGTTGACAAGAAATTCAACACGAGCTGGTAGTGTGTGCTTGCAG
>WBMW01006325.1:0-11195 GCA_013396635.1 Penelope pileata
GCCTGCCGGCTGAAAGCAGAACACAAGCATTTCCACCACTTCCTTCCACCACCTGCCTCCTGGGTACCCTGGGAACAATTGGCCCTGCTAATAAAAACAGGCAAAAAGAGGCATTAGGCACCTCAACCTTATCATCATCTTTCATCACTGCGTTTTCCCTCACATCCAGTGAAGGATGGAGATTCTCCTTAATCCACCTTTTGTAATTGCTGTATTTATAAAAGCATTTTTAATTGCCTTTTACTGAAGTAGCCAAATTGAGTTTCATCCAGGCTTTGGCTCTTCCAGGTTTCTACCTGCACAACTTGACAACAGTTCTGTAGTCTTCCTACATTGTCTGCACCTTTTTCAAGTGTTTCAGTGGTTATTAGAGTTGAACTTTGTAATATTTAAATGTTGTTTATATAGAACGTGAATTACTTACAGGAGAAAAAGTATTAAAAATAGTGAGTTCTGGCTAAATGGAAAAACAGCATTACTTGTTTTTTTTTCTAAAATCTTTTCATGATAGGTGCTATAAGGTATCATTTGACTACTGTCAATGGGTAAGGCAGTGTGTGTCCATAGTTCTGGGCTGCAGTTCCATGTGCTGTTCGTGAAGTGTGCCGTTTACTTGCTGCAAAGATTGTTACTAATTTTTTGTTTGCTTTTCTTTTCAGGAACTGTATTTCAAGAATCTTTCAAAACAGAAACAAAAAGAAGTCATGGAGAAGAATGGGAACAACCACAAACTTCGTGTTTGTGTAGCTACTTGCAACCGTGCTGATTATTCAAAATTAGCTCCCATTATGTTTGGTATTAAGGCAGAGCCACAGTTCTTTGAGCTTGATGTCGTAGTGCTTGGTTCCCACCTGATTGATGATTATGGGTAAGGTGGATTTTTATATCTCTCTCCATCTGTTTCTGCTGTGTTGGCAATAGAACCATGGCTAGGTCAAAAAATCCTTGTCATCGTGAAAGTACATAACAAAAGTATAAATGTCATTTTTCAGACAATACATATATTTTTTATTTCATTTTCCAGCTCCTTCTAAAATTGCATTTTTTTTCAAATCAATCTTGGAATTTTAGGAATTTATGTGTAAGTGTTGGAAATGAGGTTTTCAGCCACATTTCTCGTGAAGTTAATGAGAAATTCATTCAGACTTGGCTAAGAATCTGATGACTGTTAAATGCAAACGTGTTAGAGTTTTGAACTTTCACAGCAAAAAGATAACCTACAGTCATTCTGAGTTGAAGCTCTTGTTATTTATGTACTTAGTGGATAAAGTCCTAACATATTTGATATCACAGGGAAATACTGTTAATTCTCACGTCCAAGATTGTGGGGGAAGAAAGTAGGGCTGGGCAGCCTCTTTCTGACAAAATGAATAACTAGCAGAGGTATTAGATATGGTTTGGCAGGAGAGATTAGGGTCCCCTTCATAATATGCTTAGCAAGCAGTCATGTCATCTGCCTGGGAAGATGGAATGTCTTGTTCCAGATCCCTTCCTTTGGAAGAACTTCCCATATCCCACGTGAGTATTCTACCTGGTGAAAGGAGAAAGACAGAAGGAAGAGCACACATTTTCTTTCTGAGGTTGTTCTTGTTTTGTTTTGCTCCAGCTGCTTTTATCAGACTGTGCTCAGTACGTGAAATCGATAGGAAAACACTTCCTTGCAAGTCAAAGTAAAGTGTTAGCTTAAGAGTCTCAGCATAGCATTGTTAAACTTTTAGAAATGCTATGCATATCTTAAAGTAAAGTCACTTTTCGTACTTTCCAACTAGCAGTTTTGGCATTTTGTAAGTTAGGCAATTTTCTGTAAGGTTGTGGGAAGTTTTATTACCTCAGAGTGCTAAGAGAAGGAAGTTTCACTGCTGCCTGTTCTCAGCATTGTGCTTTGATTCTTGCTTTGCACTGGCCATTGTTTTCATCCAGTAATACGGTAAGGTGAATTCAACACCTTAAAACTAACCTGCTTGAAAAAACAAACAAAAACTCTTGCCAGGTTAGCATCCTGTCAGGCTGGAAAAATAAGCTAATCCTGCTCCACTACCTGAAGAGGATTTTGTATTGTCTCAAACCCTTCCTTCTCTGCAGGATTGTGCAAAGTAGTATGAAATACTACTTTTCCAGTTCCAAGGTGTTTAACACCTGTCTCTCTGATGTAAATGATTTGTTATTCATAAAGCAATAGAGTTTGATCTGACTACTATAGTTGTGTATGGTTGCTTAGTGGTGAAGTGTTCTTTAACCCTGGAAATGCTTGCTTTTTTTGGCACTCCTTCATCAGTGGGTCCTTGAGAATCAGTGGATCTGTGAATTCTAGTGATTTGAGTACAGTAGTCAACAGTATCAGAATTCAAGTAGTAATGATCCTTTGAAATGCTCCTTACTGCAAACTTTCGAGGCCAATGGAAGAAACGAAACACCAAGCCTTGATTGCCCTTCCTACCTCCCAACTCTTGTTGCTTCCATAGATTTTGAGGCAAAGAATATAGAAGAAGAAAGAATAAAATTTTGGAATATAAATGAGCATAGTAAAGTAAAGCAGGCAGGTCTGACAAAGGTAAAGGAGTTAGAACATGTGAACCACTTCAGTGTCTCAGTCACATATAAAATATTTGCCTCTTAAAAAAAAACAACGGAATATACTTCGTGTGTTACAGCAGTAAGCAGAATTGAAGAATTGACAGGTAGTCTTCTGGGGTTGCACAGAAGGGAGATTCCTTCTTTACTTGAGCCAGAGCACTTTATAGTCTGCGCTATCTTTGCTCAGCTTGCAGGTTGTGAGATGATCATTTGCGAATTCTGAGTAAAAGAGTGGATTCAATGAGAATGCAGTCTGACTTAAATTAGTTTAAAAGTGTAAACTTTTGATTAAGATAGCGAATGTATCAGACAGGTTGAAGACAAGATGGGAAAACATCTCTTGTTTTTTTTTCCTCTTTTAGATTTAAGCAGCAAGATGTTTTTACTTGAATATAGACTTCAGCTTTGCCTTTTTTTCTGTTGTATATATACATTTGTCCAGCAAAGTCTTTGTGTTGGTGAAGAGTCAGCATAGCTTTTTGGAAAAGAAAATGTGCCATACTTGTTCTCCAAAAGACTCTTCAAAGACATGAATGAAGAATTCAATTTATGGGATTTCTGGAACATATTCTGGAAAACTTCTCATTAAATGTGTCTAGAAAACTAGGTGGATTTGAAGTAGGAGGGATGACCTTTGTATAGATTAGAGTGTTCTGTTAAACTCTTAAAGATTAGTTTCCTTAGTGAAGGAGATTTGATAAGCAGGCCTGTGTTCAAACATAGTACAACTATTCTAGTGTTCTAGTATGCAATTATTTTGTCAAGCTGTGTTGTTGTAAATCTGAGTTGTACTTCCTCTAACCCTTTCTCTCTTATCTTCAGTAATACCTATCGCATGATTGAACAAGATGACTTCGATATTCATACAAGATTGCACACTATTGTGAGAGGGGAGGATGAGGCAGCCATGGTGGAGTCAGTGGGCCTCGCATTAGTGAAATTACCAGATGTCCTGAACCGCCTGAAACCCGACATAATGATAGTTCATGGTGACAGATTTGATGCTTTGGCACTAGCCACATCTGCAGCCCTGATGAATATTCGCATTCTTCACATTGAAGGCGGGGAAGTCAGTGGGACCATTGACGACTCTATTAGACATGCTATAACCAAGCTGGCTCATTACCACGTGTGCTGCACAAGGAGTGCAGAGCAGCATTTGATAGCCATGTGTGAAGACCATGATCGCATCCTTTTAGCGGGCTGTCCTTCATATGACAAGCTTCTCTCTGCCAAAAATAAGGACTACATGAGTATTATACGCATGTGGCTGGGTGAGCAGACCACTTCTTTATGTTTTTCATATGATTTTAGACAAACTCATTAACTAAGTTATTAATCCGTGGTCTGTGGAGTCTTGGGGATCTGTTGTCCAATGGCATTGAGAAAAGTGCAGAAAGCAAAGAACAACTGGCTCCTTGCTAGTAGGTTTTGGTTTAACAGGAGATTATTATGGAACTGTTTCTTCTAAAGAAGGAACAAACAAACAAAAAGTGTATTTGCTACTGGTATTGCTTTCTCGATACATGTTATCTTATTCTGTGTTCTGCCATGTATGTAGGGAAAACTACAAATCGTTGTTGACACATCTGGTCCTTTTGCAAAGTCAAAAAAAGAACTTATCACATTAATCTGAAAAAATTTAAAATAGACTTTTTCCTATACAAATACTTATTATGGTGTAAAGGATGTATCAAAACAGAATAAGCTATATAGGACTAATGTAAAAAAAAAAAAAAAAAAAAGGGAATTTATATCCTGAATGTTCTTTGGAGAAATTTACTGTAACAGGGCCACATGTGCTGAACACTTTGATGTTTTGTATTCATTTACTTAAAAGTAGTTCTTGTAAATATTGAAGTTTTGTGTTTTCTTTTTATGTTTGACAAAGCAATCTCCTATATACAATAACTTCTGTACTTGGAAAGTGGAATCTTACTAGGTCAGTAGGTGAATATTTAACAGATAAGCTGTTTAACAAATGTGCTAGAACAAGTATGGCTTTAGGAATAGTCTTTGTTTGGTGATGGAGAGCTGATAGGAAATCTGAATAATGAGTGATAATGAGAATTACAAACCATAGTAAGAATGATCTACTGCTGCAAAACAGCCCTGCAGGTAGATTCTTTTCTCACTGCCCTCAGTGAAAGTTAAGAGCAGCTTCAGGGCTTTCATGTTATTCCAGATTGACAGAGATGTGAGAACAGCCTCTCAGCTCTGGTTTAGACTTGGAAAGCTTTACATCTAGGCCTGCAAGTTTGCCTGCAAGAGAGGCAAATTACAAGCTAGATTCTCATGTTATCCCTTGAGTTTTAATGTAGCATTGAAATTTACATGTAAGGTATCCTGTTTATTGCCTTGACTGTTGAGGCTTTCACATCACTCCCTTCCTCTTACTGTTCTCGGCCAGTGGAAAAACAAAACAAACAAAAAAAAAAAACACTTTTCTTCTTTTTCAATTTGAACAGGTGAAGATGTCAAACCCAGAGATTATATAGTTGCTCTGCAACATCCTGTAACCACAGATATTAAACATTCCATAAAGATGTTTGAGCTGACACTAGATGCACTCATCTCCTTCAACAAGAGAACGCTTGTTCTATTCCCCAATGTGGATGCAGGTGAGTAAAATGCCTGTGTGACAGAAGGACAGATAGCCAACTGTATGTAAGGCATACACTGGATCTTACAGAGTCCTTTTATTCCAGATGATCCCAGAGCCTCTAGTCAGATGGAAATAGCTGGATGATCTCAGCATCAGGCTTGCATCCACTGCAACTTCATGTCCACATTGCTGGAGGACATTTCAGCTTTTCAGTGTGGGGAGGAAGATGAAGGGAAACTATATTACATGTGGAAGCAACTTCTAATGCCTCTTGCAGTAACTGAAAAATTACGAAGGGATTTTTTTGCAGTGGTTTTTGGGATCAGACTTAGGCTTATGTGCCTGAAAGGGAACAAAAACAGCTTAGAGGTGACAACTTAAGGGACTGCTAGCTTCTTTGCATGCTGGGTCTTTCAGTGAACTTGAATCATTTATTCATGCCTTTTGTTTTTCTGTAGGAAGCAAAGAGATGGTTCGGGTGATGAGGAAGAAGGGCATTGAACATCATCCCAACTTCCGGGCAGTGAAGCACGTCCCATTTGACCAGTTCATTCAGCTAGTCGCTCATGCTGGTTGTATGATTGGCAATAGCAGTTGTGGTGTCAGAGAAGTGGGAGCATTTGGCACACCTGTCATCAACCTGGGGACACGTCAGACAGGAAGAGAAACAGGTAAATGTTTGCATAACTATGTTAGTTTCTTTGTAGTTCTGAGGTTCTTTTTTTCCACATGATCAAGTAAAACAAATACTTTACAGATACCATCCTGCAGTGTCAATACAACAAAATTTTTGACCTCTTAAAGCTTTGCTGGCTATTCCTGTATTCCTCTGTCATGTCAGTGATGAGATAATGAGGCGTTAATCTGTAGACAAGTTAAATACGTATCTCCATTTGCAGTTCACTCTGTTTAGCAGAACAGGCAACAAATTGTTTTCCTTTATAGCTAGTTCAATATTTCACGTGTTGACAGCTTTAAAAACAGGAACTCATCGCCACTTCAGGAATTAACTGTATTGTGGTATTTCAGTCATGCAGATATGACACAAATAGCCATTTGCCCCGTTTTCATCATCGAAGTAGAGTTCTATTGAAAGGTATTATTCTACCCTACATGTTTTGTAAGGCATGACCATGTACTATAGGAGTCACCATTTCTGCGCTGGGAGCAAGGGCAGGCACAGAAGTGGTGAAGAATAATGTTGATTTGGCTGGAATCTCCTGCTCAGAGGAAACAAGAGTAGCTGACTTTAAGCTATTTAAGTAGCTGACTTGTCCTATTCTTTTAACTTTTACCATCTAGGTGAAAATGTTCTTCATGTTCGTGATGCTGACACACAGGATAAGATTCTGCATGCACTGCAGCTCCAGTTTGGTAAACAGTATCCATGGTAAGTGTCTTCCTTTGGGGGGATATTTAAGCAGTGGAGGAAAAGGCATTTAGTTCTGAGGTGTTTGGTCATTTGAGGTGGTTTGATTGGTCTTTTTAGTGCACTAGTCTGAGGTTACTAGTGATATTTCGATATAGCTAGTAATTTAACATCCCACAAAGTAAAGAGGACGAAATTTATATATTACCTTAGATTAGAATGATGAAGAGAGCTTCTTCCATAGTAGAACGTAGAACATGGGGAAGAACATTCTGCCTGTCTATCTTTTGACTCCTGCTTGAAGGACACACTACTTCCTAGCTGGATTGTCTTCAAGCATGATGCACAGAGAGCTCTGAGTGCAAGCTCCCAGAGGAACTGCTGGATGAATTCATTGTTCTTCATACATACGTCACTGACCCTCAGTTCTAAAACAACTGAGTTCTTTTAAACTTCAGGAGTTAAGGACAAAAATCAAGAGTTCATTTGTTAAAGACTTCAGTAAAGTAACAAAACTAAATCCTGAAGTACCAAATGTCTGATACTATTTTATATGGTGATATTTTAAAATGAGACTTCTCTGTAGCAAGCTGATATGTCTTGTCTGGATGTGTAGTATATTCAGAAACTGAATTCTTAATTTCTGTAATTTTAGATCTTTATTATATGGGTCCTTTCATTAACTCTTAAGTTTTTTATTTAATTTTTTGGTGTCATTAACTTTCCATTTTTTTACATTCTATGTTCTATCGTCCTAAATGGAGCTAATGTCAGACTTGCACAATCTGTTATCTTCAAACTACTGTTCTGTATCTACCAAATCCCATGACATACTTGATTGGTCTAAATTGCAGTGTTGTCACAATAGTTATACCATAATTTTGTAATGATACTTCTGTCATTTAAAAAACTGTAGAGATTGTAATGTTACTTCCGTGTAAATTGATCTCTTTTTTTGTTCATATTATAGCTCAAAAATATATGGCGATGGTAATGCTGTTCCAAGGATTTTGAAATTCCTTAAATCTATTGACCTCAAAGAGCCCTTGCAAAAGAAATTTTGTTTTCCTCCTGTCAAAGATAATATCTCTCAAGATATAGACCATATTCTAGAGACACAGAGTGCTTTGGCTGTGGATCTAGGTGGAACAAATCTCCGAGTAGCAATTGTCAGTATGAAGGTAAATACGTTACTGTTCTTCCTGCTATTCTGCAAACTCCACTGGGCTTTGTGGTTCTGTTCCTACATTGAGGATCTACTTAGGGTGCAAAAGACTTCCAGAAGGAAGCAGTACTACTGGCTTTTGCGGTTAATAGGTAAAGTAGATTTTCCCTCTCTGGGTGGACCTCTCATCCAGTCCTGATGCAACCTGCCTGCTGATTTGCTTTTCTAGAGCTGCTGTTAAACAAGCAAAGCCCATTTACTAGGGCGTGGTCCTAGCTGCATCCTTTTTGTGGAAAGCCATATGGTTTTAGAAGTACAGGACAAGTTTCTGATGCATTGATTCCCTGTAAAAGGTGCCTCAGTTCTTAGTGCAGCTTTTTATCTATCAACAAAAAGGGAAAGGTTCCATAGTCTCATTCCTTCCCCACTGACTTACACAGCTATGTAATGGATGCAAAGAATCATTCTGAATAACAACCAGCATTTATAAAAGCAATTTACTCAAGGGAGGTGGTGGGTTCTTGGTGAGTGGGCTCAGGATGCAGAGTTTTGCATCTCTTCTACCAGGAGAGGAAGAGGAAGTAATGAAAAATCTTAGTATCTTCCTACACAGAAGCACGATCAGTAGGACAGTGCCAAGCCTGAGATGGAACAGTGTTTGGTGTAAGGCATCACACCACAGAGATGTAGACCATTTGTAGAGAATCGGGAAAATTGCAATAGTAATTATAGGCCAGGGAAACGGGGAAAAGTTGAAGGCACCAGAATTGTTTAATCCAGAGAAGAGAAAACAGACTGAAAAAGCCTTCAGATACATAGAAGTCTCTTCCATAAGAAGAAAAAATCAGTTTGACTTGTGCATGAGAAAGTAGTAAAGGATTAAAGCTACAGAGTGGAAAATTACGGAGAGATGCTCAGATTTAGGGGTGGTATGTTAATGGTCTCCACGCTCAGAACTTCATCTACCCATTTCTCTGGTAATGAGTGACACAGTAGGAAGCTTTCTCATGCCATAGTGCTAATAAGCATGCATTGCATGCATAGTTCTGCTTCTTAGACTGAGTGTATCACAAGTGTTTGCCAACTAACTGAGCAAGGTGAAATTTCATAGCTGGCGAAGGGTAACAAAAACTGAAGTCCTGAAAAACAGCAAGTGATGCTGCCAAAATGGCATCCGTATCACTCTGGTGCCAGCTGACTTGCAAAGGCATCCTGCAGTGAAACAAGTACACCCATGATCATCAGCTGATTTTCCAGATTCATGAAGAATGAATGGAATTTCCATTTGAACTTGTGTGCTTCAAGCCTGAGGGCAATAATTGTATAAATATTATTTAGCCATGGTGTAAAAATACTTGAAATAATTATTACCCAGGTTGATAAATGAAAAGAGAGTTAGGACTGAAGAATTTTGACTCATTTAACGATCTGTTTTCCTGCTTTGGGAAAAAAAATAGTAATAAAAAATAAAATAAAAATCCTGAATTCTGTAGGACTGTAAGAATTTGATTAAAATTCATGTTGAAGTTTTAGGCCTTTATTCTCAATAGTGTTGGAGAATTACTCCTACTGTTCCACTCTGAACTTGACAATTAAATCAGTTAGACAATTATCAAAAAGGACAAAATACATTGCCTGCAGAAATAGGAACGGCTATGTAAACTGACTTTGACTTTGTATAGCTCAGAATTTTTGTATTTACTTGAAAGTGTATGTCTGACAGATAAGCTCTTGAAGAAAACTTTTAGAAGTATAGGGTTTTTTTAGTACTAAAACTAACACTACATTTTCTGCCAACACAAACATGAAAGTAACTCAGCTGAAAAAAACGCTATTTTGCAGAGTGTATTTTGAGGTGGCATTTATGAAAGTCAAAATGTTAGCAAATCAGAGCAAAAAGATCAAAGCTTCCTAATAAAATTTGCTCAGCAGTTTTAAGCATTTAACAGCAGATGGCAGAATTGAAGGTGAGGTTCTCGTGAAGAAAATAACTGAGTTTTCAGGAGCTCAGGAAATGCTCCTTCTTTTAAATGCTGCTGTCTTCTGAGGTTTGCTGCAGCCTTGTCTTCCAAAATAACTTCCTCTAATTCTCCTTCCCCTCCAAACCAAAAGCAAAGAGGAAACTAAACATCATTTAAAACAAACAAACAAAAACAACCAACAACAGCAACAAAACCCACTATTGTTGATGTCATGCTGATACGGTGAGATCAAAAGCATCAAAGTCCTGCTATTTTCTACATTATTTGGCAACAGCAAGTGAGACATATTGCATATAGGCTGATTGACTTTGTTATTCCTTTGTCCTTAGTTGTGTAAAAAATATGCTGCTGTCCACATAGATTTTATAGAGTACTCAGGATGTAATAGGGAGAACAGCATTACTAAACAAAATATCATCTTCTGCATTTTCCTAGCCTCGTCCTGCAATATTAACCTTACATTAAGGTTAGCTCCTTAGTACCCACAGATTCAGATGTGCATAATGAATTCTTTTACTACCACTGCATGACTTGTTGGCTTTAAAAATAATCCCTTCCTTCTGGGTCCTTCCTCCCACATGCATCAGATGACAGAGTGGATGGTACTCCAGAAATATTTCAAGTGACTCAGAACCATAGTTGCGTAGAAGGTTATTTCTGAAAGGACAGTAAGTTGTACCTTAACATTTCAAGCACTTCTCTCTGGCTGGCTCTCCTCTGGCTGGTAAAATAGCAATGTCTAAGACACCGTTCAAACTTACATGTAGTCAGATTGGAAATGTTTTATTCTAATGATACTGTGAATTTTCTGTTCTTTTTAACAATTAATATTCTCTTGTTTTAGTTTTTGTTTTTAACACTTAAGTATTGACCTTAGCTGCACTGCTGTATCACAATTTACTCCTAATAACAGTTCCAGCAGCTCCTGGAATATTTCCTTACACAACCCATGTGTTCCATAGTATTTTATTTCAGCTTGGGGAAGTTGAAAGAGAATGTAAGGCCTGTCTCTTGCAAGCTTATCCCCCAGAGTCCTTAGGAATCTTGCACACAACAGATTGTAGGACCAACATCTAAGATGTACATTGTATTTAAAAAAAAAAAGAAAGCTGGTTGTGACTCTCCATTTTTAAGGTGACTTGTATTTAAATTGAAGAGAAATTTCATCATAAAGTACATTTCCTTGGAGAATGTTTATGGTTTTTGTTTTCTAGGGTGAAATAGTCAAGAAGTATACCCAGCTCAACCCTAAAACTTATGAGGACAGATTAGATTTAATTCTGAAGATGTGCATAGAAGCTGCATCGGAGGCAGTAAACCTAAACTGCAGAATTTTAGGAGTAGGTAAGTTGATGAATGCTAACTTTTTTGTCTTTTCATCTGAGAATTTCAACATACAATGAAATCACTACTGATCAATGGAAAACATTTCTGTAAAAACAGATCCTCTGTGTGTTAAACTCTTCTATTGCACTCCTAGCGCCAAAAAAAAAAAAAAAA
>WBMW01006325.1:11217-70560 GCA_013396635.1 Penelope pileata
AAAAAAAAAAAAAGGTGTCTATGAAAATGAGAAGCTGACTATAAAGATTGAAGTTGCCCTAGTCTGTAACAGCCAGGAAGGCAATCATCTGCTAAATTTTAACAGTGCGCTTTTTTTTTTTATTTTTTTACTTTTACTAAACACAAATTTTAAGCCAAAGGACACCAAGATCTGTACGTAAGTCTTGCTTAGAGATACTTGGGAGAGCTATTAGGCAGTAAATTTACCCAAAAATGCACTACCTACCCTACACTCTATTTATAGTACAGAACTAGATTGCTACTAGTATCCCGATCTGCTTGAGAATCACTTCTGTGACCGGAGCAAAGAGTTGCCTGCAGTAGTATTTAACTTATCTTTCCAGAGCTGACAGCAAAGAAAAGTGGACAAATAGGTAGCTTCTGCTACTAATTTAAACTGATTACATAATTATGATGGTTAGAAAAAGTAGGCGTGTTTTAATAAGCTCTTGCTGAGTTAGCAATGAATGGCTTTTTTTTGTAAGGATTTTCTGAGCATCTTTAGATAAACCACAAAATTATATAATCTCTGCACAAGAATAATGACTAAAATATCCAAACTCTGGTGTCTAGAGCTAAATATCTCCATAACAAAGTGGCCCATTTCTCAGAGGTCCTGCAAGAAGTCCTAAGATACTGGATGTGTTGTGATTAGAGCAATGGAGTTTTATGAATTCTCTGTACATATCAGTAGTAGCACTGCCAGAAGTCATAGAATTTTTTACTTTAGCACTCTGCTTCAACACCTTTTTGAGAAACAATACTCATCAAAGCACAGAGAAAAACTAATTTTTACTTACAGTTTTACATAGGAGCAAAAAAGAAAGCAAAATTAAGCCTATATTTCTGGGACTTAGGTATTTCCACAGGTGGACGGGTAAACCCTCGAGAAGGAATTGTACTTCACTCCACAAAACTCATTCAAGAGTGGAGCTCTGTAGATCTCAGAACCCCAATATCTGATGCTCTGCACTTGCCAGTCTGGGTGGACAATGATGGAAACTGTGCTGCTTTAGCAGAAAGGAAATTTGGTCACGGAAAAGGGATAGAAAATTTTGTAACACTCATCACTGGTACAGGTAAGTATGTTGTAGTTCAGTGAAACCCAAAGCCAAAATACCAGCACCATCACTCAGAGGCTCATCTGGTTGTAAAAGCATAAGCACCACCGTTGTGCCTGTAAAACCCTGATATATTAACTTCTTAAACCAAAAATCCTTTTCTCACTATATCTATTTGTTCTTTTGTGGTACTTTCTATTTTATTCAGGCAAATGAAACCTTTTGCATGGTGTATGTTTCTTGGTAAATAAAGTTCTGATGCAGGCAAGCCATTTTCTTGAAACAAGCAAAATTGGACCAAGTTTAGCTGGAATAATTTTACTTTATTCAGCTTTATAGTTTAATTAATTCTCTTCTGTCTGCAGAAGTACAAGATCGGGGTATATATATACAATAGCTAGATAGGACCTGTATAAGAAAGATGATAGCTCCAATGCAAATGTGGACTTTTTTTTCAGTAGCCCTTTAGACCCTTTAGCACAGCATTAGAGTCACTCCGCAGCTGTTGAACTGCAGTGTTAAAACATCTCTGAAATGCAGAAGTTTAAGGCCACTTGGAAGGTCAGCTTTGAGCATAAAGAGCATGAGCCATAAGCTTAAAACATCTGTCATAGCCTTTCAGTATCATCCCTGGTCTTCAGAGTAAGCTTGGAAGAAAGGACAGGCAATATGTACTGGTTTGTCACTTTGGGATAGGAGGGAGCCATGAGCTTGCTTAGTAGGTGTGCTGAACATACATGAGTTGATCAAAAAACAGTCACTTTTGGGCTTCAGTACAGGAGACCAAGGATGCACGTATATTATCTACATTAGAATAAGCAAATTTTGATGTAGTACAGAATTGGGCCCTTTAAAAACTGTGTTTTGTCTTTTGTACTTATAGCTGGTTTTGTATCTTTGCAGGAATTGGAGGCGGAATCATTCATCAACATGAACTGATCCATGGCAGTTCTTTCTGTGCTGCTGAGCTTGGGCATATTGTCGTATCTTTAGATGGACCAGAGTGCCTGTGTGGTAGTCAAGGATGTATAGAAGCATATGCCTCTGGAATAGCATTACAGAGAGAAGCTAAGAAACTGCACGATGGTATCTATGTACTTTGTTTTTGAAAATGTTTAGATTCTAAATTTCAGTATAGTTTAAAAAAAAAAAATTCAAAGAAGACATCAAAAAAAGAACAGACCTGCCATCTGTTCCCAGGAGGAGACACCAACAGGTGTACAGGCAACCAGCTAGGAGTTCTAGTGTATAGCCAACCCATGGGCTGCCACAGCCTGCAGAGTACAATCCAGTTCTTTCTCAGTGATAGCAATATGCAGGCAAACCATATCTGGAACCTCTGGCTTCAAAATGGCAATGCACGTGTAGTCGAGTTCAGTTTGTCCTTTTTAAGCCTGCTATAAAGTATTCAACTTGACAGGCATTCTGTGAGCAGTTGAGTTCCACAGTGATCCACTTTCAGCAGCAGTTTCTCCGTGTATTGACTGAGGTTGGTAACATTTATATTTGATTTTATGAAGGTTTGGTGCAGATGACAGGACTTGTGAATTACCATTCTGCTGCAAGTGTTTGAATTTGATGCTCTCCTTCTACAAACACTTCCCTGAATATGGATGTGACCACTAAACTCAGGGCTGCGCTGATTGCTCAGGTTTCAGACTTCAGTGTGCAAGTAAAAGAGATGTAAAAACCTTAACTAACTGCCTCTTTATCACCCTCCATTTTTGAGTTAACACATCACCATTTTTTTCCCTTGGCTGTCTCTCCTTCAAACAGAGGATCTGCTTTTAGTAGAAGGAATGTCAATGAAGAATGAGGAGGTTGTTAGTGCTGCACATCTCATTCAAGCAGCTAAACTCGGAAACACAAAGGCAGAAAGCATCCTCAGAACAGGTAAGAAGATAGCCAAAGTCAGGAAAACCCTCCCATGATTAGACTTTTGGGGATACAGAAATGGTAATGCACTGTAACGCTGCAAACTCTACAGTAGAGTTGAGTACCTCTATTTGTATAATTACTAACTGTAAAGAAATGCTAAATGCAAATGTTGGAGGAAATGTGAACAGAAGACCTGCTGTTCTAATAAATAAGATTAAATGTTCCTGAAAAGATCAGTTTGGCCTTAAATTAAAAAAAAAAAAAAAGAAGTGACGTCTCAAGATCATCATGTTGGAGAATTTGGGGGCATTTTATTGTAGGCAAGTGAATGTCTAGTCTGAGAAAGCAAAGGCAATTTGCTTATTACTTTATGTGGGATAATTTACTGTTTTACTAGCTTTAAACACAGTCCTCTTCATGCATAGCTGTTAGTACTGAGAAGGTAGAATAATGCTTTGCTATTTTCTTTTAGACTACAAGTGTGGTGATACACTGCTTGGTCTTTCACATCCGTATCACAGAATAACGCACTGTTGTGCAGTTAAATTGTTTTGTGGTTTTTTTTTTTTCCTTTTAAAGGCAAACTAACATTGTCTTATAGCATAACCTCAAAGCTTTCTGCTGTATGGAATTAAACACTTTCCTGAATACTGTGTTATTTGCTGCTAGCAGATTTATTAAAAAAAAAAATAAAAAATGTTTGTGCTGCTTGAGTATTCAGCTTAATTTCTTTCCAATTCCTTTTTTCAGCTGGTACAGCCTTAGGCCTTGGAGTTGTGAACATCCTGCACACCATGAACCCCTCTCTTGTGATCCTTTCCGGAGTCCTAGCCAGCCACTACGTTAATGCTGTCAAAGATGTGATACATCGACAGGCTCTGTCATCTGTTAAAACTGTGGATGTGGTGGTCTCAAATCTAGCAGACCCTGCTCTTCTCGGAGCTGCTAGCCTGGTACTGGATTATACTACCCGTAGAATATACTAGGTGCCTGGAAGAATTATAGAAATGGACTGTTCAAATTCCTCGTGGGTGGAGGGAGTACTTTGTGCCCAAAATTTTTCTTTGACCAGAGCAGCTACAGAATCAGAGTAATGTTCTGAATAGTTAGTGACTACTTCAACATTTCCTAATTGAGGTATTATCTTTTTGTATTTTTCTAAATTTCATCAAACTTTATAGGAACTGATGTGCAATTCTTTTGGTTTTAATCACCTCTGTTGGCAAGCCTAGATGTTGCTTTAAGTGTAGCTGAATTATTTATGAGCATATATTGATGTATGGTAGGGGATATGTGTATTGTGTCAAATTATAGCTAATACTTGGGGATCCGTATCTCATTTCTCGCCTTTGTGAAATGAGACGTCTACAATGTGACCAGCTTTTCTATTTACAGGTTTCCACCCACAAAGTAAATACGATATAATCACCAACAGCAGGTGGTAGTTTCTGTGGGTGGAAACAAGGGAAGGTGCCTCCACAAACAAAAAAGCTGCATTTAGAAATCGTGGTTTATGAAGGACTTGGAGGAGGCAGTTATTTATTACATCACCTTTAGAGGGCAGCGTCCCATTTTAGAAGCTTTGCATATGAAGGAAAAAGACAATGATCTAATGAGCTTACAGACTGCCAGAGCAGTCCAAACAAACTGACAGGCGTAGCAGCGAACATCTTTGTGTTCTGGCTACAGCTAGCAGTAAATTATTTTAATTTTATTGTTGGGGATGAATTTCATTTTATTGGGTATTCTCAAGGGACTTAGTCTACCACTTTGTATCCTAAATTAGCAGAGAAGAGATTTTATTCTTTGGTGGCCAGTTAGCTGAAGTCCAGTGATGTGGTACATCTGAGCAGAAAGAGCACCTTTTGAGAAATCTCATCCACTGCAGAGTGCCTGCAGCCTGGTGGCTGCAGGCCCACCGTTACTGCCCTGCGTTCGCCATCAGCTCACAGGATGGAAAGTCAAATCTGAGCCTCATCCTGATATTCAAGGCATTAATTGGCTTTGGAGAAAATACCATTAAAGGCTTGTGTAGTTGAAACATGACTTATATTACACAGTGGAATTTTCTGCTGGAAACGTTCTGAGAAAAGAGAGCTTTTCTGAGACTCAGGTAGAAGCTGAAGATCACACAGCATAGTCCTCTTGCACATATAAGGGAGGCAAGTTTCTTTAACTAGACCTTCTTGATACATAGTTCTGCCTTTATCAATGTGTTTTTTAGCACACTTTCAAGATGATACTGTAGCAATGACAATTACTTGACACAAGAAGAAACAGAAAAGCAGGACAATCTAAGCGATTGGCTATCGCAAAAAGAAGACAGCTACCAGGGAAATAACCTTGTATCCTGCTACCCTCTGCACTGAAGTCTTTCCCAGAAACAGCAAGTAAGGATACTCTGACTCAACCATTTGCTAAACTGGAGTAGTCTTTATGTGTTCCTTTTCCTTTAGTGTCTTGATTTAGTTGGTAATTCCCAGTTAAGGTCAGTACCAGCACAGTAGCTCCATGAGCAAGGAGAAATCTATTCTGCTCTACAGCAATAGCAGCTCAAGGCAGGAGTGACAGTACTGAGGCTCCAGCAGGGAGGATCCCTGTCATTTGAACTTTCCATCCTCCTAGCATCACAAGGAATGTCTGATTAAAAGTGGGACCAGGCTTTTGATTTCCAGACCTCTCAGTGCTATTATTTGCCTTCTGATATCTCAGACTCCAGCTAAAATTTTTCCCTAGCAGCTGAAGGGAGGTTGCAGGCAGTGACAAAATACGAAAGATATTTAAACGTTTTAAAACATTTTAAAAAATTAAAGTCTATTCTCTTTAAGAAAATGGTTCTTAAAATCCTTCTGAAATAAATACTGTTTTTTTTTCTGGCAACTGGACAAGAACCTGCTGCATAGGGGCAAGTGGTGCAGAAGCCCTTGTTTTTCCCCTGAGATATTTCTGGGTTTATAAAATAAAAAAGAAAAAAATGTTCATACTTAAGAGTGTAGTAGTGATTTGTTTGCTTTTTCGTTACTTATTCCTCCTCCTCCTCACACTTCAGACACTTTATTGTGAAGCAGAAGTTTTTATGGACACTGACCTCCAGTTGCATCCAGTCCCAGCAGGAAAACACGTGCAGTGCTGTGCTGTCTGGTTACACCATGCTGACCCTATGCACTTCAAGGCACCTCGTAGCTTGAAAGTCATGGCCTCCACTGAAGGCAAATCAGCCTTTATATCCATTACTGGGAGGGCAGAAGGGAAGTGAAAGCACAGGGCAAAAGCTGAACGTTGTTTCCCCAGCTGTTATCAGCATTTCAGACCCTGAAGAAACGTGAGACTGACTGACTTGCACTGCAGTGCCTTCTCATAACTGTATTGGCACCATCAGCTGAAGCCACCTGTTGTAGGAGAAGGAAGTCTGGTTTCACAATGTGACTTGTAAGTGCACAGTGGTATGACAATTGTGCTGAAGCCTTAACAAGAATGGCAAGGCCACTGGTGAGCCCTCTAACCGCTCAAGAGCATGGGCAGGAGACCCCAACGGATGTGCATTTTTACATTCAGTATTAAATCAGTGTGCAACAGCTGTATGTGAAATTGTGTCAAGATGTTGAAAAGTCATTTAAACTGAAGCAGACTTTGTGCTGTAGGACATAATTAATGTAACTAATGCAAGACTTCTACCATTCCATATGCTGCATTGCTCCATCTGGTAGAAAAACTGCTCTGTCCACTCCCATGCTGCCCACACACAAAGACCCCATCAGCCAGGACCTGCGGCTGTGAGGAGGCCAGCAGAGTTTCACCAGCTGCCTGGTGCAGATCTTTGCTGATGCTTCACAGATTGCATAACTAATCAACACAGCATCAAGGTCTGGAACTTTGTTTTGGTCTCCTGAGCAGCATATTCCATTATTCGTTATTTTCCCTATTTGATCTGCTAGCCAGAGTGAAAACTAACAAATGCCTCAGCCTTCTGATGATCCTTCTTCCACGTAAACCTATCAAAATTGTCAGAGTTGGATGTATTACCCACAGAGATACTGTCAACCTCGTGTTGCAGACACAGATCAGATACTGGACAGAGAAGTGCAGACAGAGTTCATACTCCATCACCTACCTCAGTGAAATATGATCACTACATCTCTCTGAAGTGCTACGGAGAGCTTACAGGCATTGGTAAGGGGGGAAATGCCGGAACTGTCCAGCCCCAGGGGATTTCAAATAACTGTACAGAAAGTGGCTAACCAAAGGCACACTAAAACCAGTGCTTTGGCAGGTTATGAAATGCACTGGCTATGAAATGCACTTGCTGGTGTCATATTTTGTACAGCTGTGTTTCAGTCTGGCACCAAGCTACATTTGCTCTGTGCACTGAAAGCAGACGCTTTGCACTGTGGGCACATAAGTGTTCTTAGAACAGCTAAAAATGCTCAAGAGGTTCCTGCAGAAGACACAGCCAAAGCTCCCGGATTAAGTATGCAAACACAACTGTAGCACTTCTGAATGGGTCCATCTGGCGAGTTCATGCAAAACGCAGTGGAACTGCATACTTTGCTGTGTGAAAACACAGTGATGCCTGGAACACTGACTGCTTGTACGTCCAGTGTAAAATCAGAGTGAGATGACTCCTTTTTTTTAGCAATTAGCAAGGCAACAAGAGCATAGGCAGACAGTTTGCTGTTGCTGTCATAACCAAGGGAAGCTTTCAGGTCCATGACCCTACTCCTGATCTCATACAGGTGTCAGCAGAGCCCTTGGCACATCACAGATCACTGCTAAGCTGTTACTTACCCATACCTCATGCCTTACTTCTCCAGACTGAGAAGAGTGACATAGCCGCAGCTGGTACCCAGCTGTGAGCACACAAACAACCCCATGAGGCAAGAGTGTTAACTGTAGCCAAAGGCACTGCAGTCACCCTCATCGTACCCAGTTATCAGCGGTACTTGCTCAGCTGGCATGCCTCACATGAACCTCTAAGTGTCACTGAGCAGCCCTCCCTTTCCCCCAGCAGCACATACCACAGGTTTAAACAGACCATCCCATGCATGGTCCCAGCACAAAGGCCTCCATTGTCTGTGACCCCATGCCAGGAAGATCCTGCAGATTCTGCGCAGCTCAGGCAGACGACCACCCGATGCCAGCATGCTGCTGCGTCACCGTTCTGCAGAGGAACGAGCACACCCACATGACAGGTACCACCGGATCAATCCTCTTCTGTCAGTCTCAGCAGACAGCCCCTTGTCCCTTCTCAAGTACCTGCCAGTAAGCTGTACATTCTCCTCTCTACCAGCTGCACATTAAAAAGAAAACATCAGCAAGGAACAGGCAAGCCATAGTGTCAGTTTATGGCTGGTTACAACTTTTACCCCCATTCCTCTGGCTGAGAGTTTCTCAAGATGCAGAAAGATGCAGCACAGTATTTCAGGCTCCCATCTCTAAGGAACCCATGGCCTCGTCTCCATCACCCCTTCTGCTCTACATATGCTCATTATTTCAGGCTGGTGTGGTGCTGGCTGCCACCTGATCACACACTAAAAGCAATTATGTTCCAGGATGCAACTGGCAGGAGTCTGCATCTTCCCCCACTGCTAAGACTTGGTGCACACACACCCAGAATTTTGTTTGAAAGGTGGGAAATGTCTATATTTTTCCAGATTCCACTGGCTGAATGGTTTTTCTTTATCAGCCACATCACCACTATGGAGATAAGCAGCTCAGCTAGGCTGGATGCAGCTCAGGACTGTCACACAAAGTCACAGAACAGTGACAGATGCTGACTTCAGAATTAAATGAGCCAGCGATCACAAAGGGTTCGATTCACCCAAACAAAGCTAACTATGCTTTTGCTCTGTGTCACAAGGCCTAAGGAACTAAAATAATCCTTAGCCTGATCAGGGCACTGCTGAGGCCCCACGTGGAACACTGTGTGCAGTGCTGGGCTCCCCAGCAGAAGAGAAACACAGAGACACCAGAGTCCAACAAAAGACCTGAGGTGACGCAGGGACAGGAGCATCTCTGTGAGCGGAGGGTGAGACAGCTGGCACCATTCAGCATGGAGAGAAGGAGGCTCAGGGGAATCTTATTAATGTGTATGAACAAATACCTGAAGGAAGGGTACAAAGAGGACAGAGCCAGGCTCTTCCCGGTGGTGCCCAGTGCCAGGACGAGAGGCAATGGGCACAAACTGGCACACAGGAGGTTCCTTCTGAAGACCAGGACCTCAGACAGGCTGTAAGAGCACTGACACAAGAGAGACAGTGCACTAGTATGGCTGAGTATAAAATCAAGATAAATGAGGGAATCAACAAAAACTCAGCATTAAACTCTAGAAAAGTTAACCGTAACTCAGGAAGCTGCTCAGAGTTCCAGCTGGATGATATAACGATACACACCAAACAAACTGCAGAGAGACTGTTATGCCCAGTTCATAGATCACTGCTTTATGAGCTGGATTGTAACTGATAGTATCACTTTGGCCTCAAATTCAGGAGTCTTTAGCAGTTTTCTTGATTGCAGCACAAAGCCATGCTGTTAGCACAGTTCAAATGTCCGAAGAGGCCAATGTGAAAACACAAAATCTAATCTAAGTCTTTCAAATTACAGTGTACTCAAATTAGCATCTACTTAGCATAACATACAGCAGGTAATCTTATTTTATGCAATGGATTTTTCATTATTAAATTAGCATTTTATTTAATAAGCATTTGTAGAACTTGGATGGGAAGAAATGAAGTTTTTAGTCAAACTGAATGCATAATTGTTCAAGGCTAGCACTGACTATCAGTGTTCAGTGGACTTCCCCTGTGCATTATTAGTCCTTAAACTCACCTGTGATATTCCTGTGTAGTTCAGAAAATATTTTCCTGCTTTAGTCTTCATGGTATTAAGTTTCCACACTTGCAGTCTGCTGTTACCTTCATCACCACTCTACTGTACCTTGTGAGAACATCTGCAGCCATGAAAATAACTCCAGTCACTGCAGACAATGTTAGGATACAGCAGACTTCAACTGCTGAGGCACAGCTGGCAACTATTTCAATCTTACCCAAAGGGACACAGCTGCTAACAGGAGACAGAGCTTTCATGCAACAGCTTGCTGAACCACAGTGAGCTTCATTCTGCATCTGGAATCTTCTTCCAACTGAGCTCAGCTTCCAGCTCTGCTGGAAAGACAATAATTCTGCTACGCACTAGCTAAGCTACTCGCTACCAGAGCAAGACTGGAATACAATCTTTCTGAACACTGGGTGAAATTGGAGAGCCAAGGAAGGATCATTTTCTGGACCAGTTTGTTTCAAACCACTTTGGCAGACAGTGCTGCAATCCAGTTACTACACAGTAAAATTTTCCCTTCCTTCACTTGACAGCTCAGCTGCAGACAGTTTCCACCCAACAGAACCTTGCATGTGAAACCAGTGCCGAATACTTACGTGGCAAAACAGGCAGTCCAACCAGCAGAAGAATGTCAGAGGCTTTAGCTACTCAGTGCCCTGTATCATTTTTCTAGTCTAAAAAATCTACAGAGTGAGAGTCAGTCACGTAACAGAACGCTACCCAAAACTGCTTACCTGCAGAAGGCAGTGTCCTTGGTTCCACTAGAAGGGAGATAAGCTCCTTAACAAGCCTGCTGCTCCAGTTTCCCAAAGCTTCTGTCTTGTGTGATAAATGGGATAAGGAAACAGTTTTAACCAAAGCTCTCAAGAGCTTTAAGAGAGCTTACAGAGACAAGCAGGACAGCCTCTCAGAAATGACCAGTGCTGCTGGCTAGTCATTTACCAGCACAGTGAAGTCTCCAACAATGAAAAGAAACGTGCTCACATTGAATTCAAACACTCCCTGTGGAAAGGGTGCAGGAGAGCTGCTCAATTCATCCACAGTCACCACACTTTGCAGTTTAATACATCTTTAATCAGTAACGCTGGAAGTGGTATCTCAGCGCAAATATCACAGAGACTACAGTTCAGGAGGTTCTCATTTAAAACAAAGACAACACGAGGAAGAACATGCAATCAATGATCAGCTCTAGATACATCATGTTTGGTCCAATGAAAACATGGAAACGATTAATCCAATTACAGCAAACATAGCTTCTCTGAGTAAGGTTAAGATATTGCATTTGTAGTGTTTCCATTGTGCTTTCCTTCAGCGAACCAGTGGAGCCTGCTTGAGTGAGATGAGGACTGAGCGCATGCGGGACACATCTTTAGCCTGCTTACTAGACTTGGGATTAAAGTCACAGAGCTGAGCCACGCGTTCCCACTCAGTGCCCGGAAAAACTTCTTCTGCATCGTTCACAAAGGCTTCTTCAGCTGCCCTGAAAGCAATGCAATGCACCTTGTGTTAATGCCCAACATAAGGCACTCCTTCCCACTGACAGGATGCAATTTCTTCCAGCATGTTTCATCAGAAATGTGACCTGACAGCTGCTTGTGAACATTATGGCTACTTAAGCTCCCACTGCCCCAGCCCTGGAGATGGAAGTAGGTTGCAGTAGTGTGCTGTGCACAAGCAGTGCAGAAGATTGCTATGTAAAATGTTGGAATACAGGTGTTTGGTTTTAAGAGCAGTCATTGAGTCTTAGCCTACAGGAGTCACCACACAAACTGCCAGAAAGTAAGGCACTCCTATGCAGGCAATTTATTTATGGAAATGCCCAAGTCTTAACTACTTAAGCTTCTGCCACTTGATGGCTTGCTTTGGACACTTGCCAACTAGAAATTTACAGTTCCCTGCAAGCATGTCTTACAGCAGATTCCATCTGAGGATTTAAATCAGCCCCAAGGCCTTCAGGCCATCATAAAACTCTGCTGATGACTCCCAATGCTGTAGTGAAGCAGCACGAATCAGAAGGAATTTCAGTAATGAATTCAAGGCCTGTGGGTGCTGTAGTCTAGAGCACATCTTGGCATAGGAGGATGACTCATCTGAAGTCAGCTAGCAGGATAAACACGTTTCTCCTCCTCTCACCCTAAGGAGGCTTTTACAGGATGTACAGGTTAGTGCCAATGGCTTCCCAGCAGTATACTTTTGGCATTTCTGCGCTGCCAACAGCATTGCCTCAATGCATGTGTAATACTCCAGCATCATTTACGTGATCTGTGGGGCCCTGGTAGCTGCCTGAGTGCAAGAGCAGTAAGCATCGAGATCAAACCAAATCCATCTACTCCAACAAGCAGTACAGGAAAAGCAGTGAGGATGACTCTCCCATGAGGGTTCAGCACTGTTCACAGGGATGAGAGGTTACAGACACCACTGAAGACAAGGGTCACTACAACACTGCTACTGTATGTGACATGACACTTAAGGGGCAGTGAAGATTTTTTACTTAACTGTTCTAGGCTGTAGCAAGGATGATTTATGTTTGTGCTTAAAGGTGAAGAGAAGAAAAGAAACAAGGAGAGAAAGTTTAAGTCAGGTATAGAAAATGGGAATGAGTTTAATGCAGATGGTCAGCTGGCTCAGCATGCACTAGTAGCTCGGCCTACATTCAGGAAGCATGCTGCCAATTTTATTCCGCAGCACTTGCACTGCGCATCCGCTACAGGAAAATAAGGGTTTTATTGGAAAGTCTAAGTTAACTCCAGGAGACCTCAGAACAAAGTCAAACACCACCTGTAAATCCATCATTTCACAAGTCTTGCTTTACATCCACCTACAATTAGGTAACGAACTCCACACTTGACCTTCAATGTATGTAAACGCACTCAAAGCCACACCACAGCTCATCAATACACCTTCTAAAGGTGCCACCTTAGAATCTGTGACATGGCCATCTTTCAAGTCTACAAATTAAGGGAAGAAATTAAAATACACAAACAAGCCAATGAACGTTGCAACCCTTGTACTGCACAGAAACTAGCACAGTTATTGGTGCTTGAAAATCATGGCTGCATTCTCACTGGTCTCTCACACTGGTAATAAGTCTACATAAAGCTGCTCACAGATGTTCTGCCTACAGCTAATGCTAATCTTCCAATACCACCATCTCGTTCTTTTCACCTGTTCTCTAATATCATCCTAAATTCTACATGCACTTCTTCTACCCTGATTTACGGCACATGATTTCTTTGCACCTTCTTCAGCTTGCAGAGCACTCTGTGCAAACCTTGCTTGAATACTTTTCTGATTATATAGGCAAACAGCACAGGCCAGAAGCACAATGCCTGTTATATTACAGCTGTTAAATGCAGAGTTATACATTATACTTCAGCATGGAAGTGACTAGGACTAAAAACAGCATCCACATGAGACTGCATCTAACATTAACCCATACACACAAAGCATCTTGCTGTACTGGCCTGTAATGTCAGTGAGCTGTGAAGCCCTACATCTTACAGACTACCGAAGTCACTGACAAAATTCCAGTGGTATGCATACTACAACATTTAGAAGTGCTGGACAACGTGCAGCGTCTGTGATCCTCACATGAAAACTGCATTTAATGCTGCAGATCAGGTTAGACCAAAAAATAATGGCTATTTACTTATTTTAGAATATACGGGCTAAAATATTCAACAGAAGTCACCCCTGGACATTCAGCACTATTTCTGATCCTCCTCATTACCTACTTGAGTAGAAAACAGAATTAGTAGTTAAGCAACATACACATAACCAATCACGTCAGCGAAGGGTTGTTTGTAGAAAGCTTCATCTGCCACCCTAGGTAGCAAGTAGTCCAACAGGCAGGCAAGCAGGCAGGAGAGAAGAGATAAGGATGAGAAGTACAGAACACAGCTGAAGGCAGTTTTAAAAAGCACATTTACCTTGTAACACCTACACTCTATCAGGGAACCAGCTATCACATGGAATACACCAGTGAAGTCACTGACTCCGAAAGCTCTCCTATACCCTAGTAAGGTGGGATCAGTTAGCTTAGGGCTAGTCCCAGTGCCAGCATGAGGTTATTTCCAGTGAGCAGAGACTGGAAAAGTCTCAAAGCAGAGAAATCTCACCAGGCTGATGAGAATGCCAAACGCTCCCTCATAGCAACACTAATTTCCTGATTGCAGGTCTTGTTGAATGGACCTTTCTCCAGAATGCACACCCTGACTTCAAACCACTGGCTAGGATACAGCTATGGGGATATCACAAGTTCTTGCCACTACCTATAAGATCAATCCTGTTTTCTCTTCAACCTACAGGAAGACCCTACCTGAGGGAAGAGAAGTGTCAAATCCCTAATTCTGTAGGAAGTATAAATTTCCCTTTTCTTCCTTTACTAAGTAGGATCTACCTAGGACTACTTATGACAAACCTGCTGGCCCTTTAGATAAGGAAAGTGGTATTTCAAGAAACAGCTCAGCTTGCAGTCTCTGGGTTCCCTAAGGTTAAAGCAGTCCTGATGATTACCTGAACAAAATGACATTGACAGCCTTAGGTCAGAAGTGAAGACCTAAGTGGTATTAAGTCACCACTATCATGTTTACCTTAATGTATCCAGAAGTCAAAATTCTGCAAGGAGCTTCTAAGGAAGTGTAAGGATTTATTAGACTGTAGCTAGGTCATAATTTTCTGCTCCACAGCCTGTACTGAGCCAACGCAAGTCTGACACGTAATAAGTCAACACTTAATTCTTTACTCACAGAACTCAAGTTCTCTCTCAAACAGTTCCACAAGAAGTAGCCAAAGGTTTTAAGATATCTAATGAAACAACTTGTAGCAAAGAGTAACTAGAAGGCCACTTCCATATTTTTGAGAGGCAGCAAGTAAGGCTGCTGGTTGCTAAGTAATTACAGTCACCAAAGACCTGTGCAGCTAGGGACATACAAAGAAGTAAGCAGACTGAACAACTCTGGGCAAACTCAAACTGTGTCTTAAGTAATCTTCAGAGAATCTTCATCTTAACATTCTCACTACTCTTGGAAATTTAACCTAGCCTCTAAATAGAAACTCAGACTAGCCTACAACCAGACCCATCTCTTAATTGCAGAGGTTACTTAAGCAGACTGAAGGGCCAGGGCCTTGGATATACTAGAAATTCTAGCCTCTCCCCCACACCCAATTACTTCCATAGCTGGTAATATAGCTCTTCAGGTGGCTGGAGAAATCTTACCTGTTGCTGGCTTTTGTTTTCTGGAGCTTTTCATCTTGTCTGGCATACCACTCTTCCAACTCCTTTATTGCTTTCTCTCTCCATTCTGCTTCCTGTTTTCGTGAGTTAGCATCTAAAGATTTAAGAATCAAATTGTCAGTCACATTTGTTCCACTTAGATCTTACTAAGATTTCACGTCATTTCAGTTCAGGGCATACTCCAGTGCACATTGTTGCTTGATCCACTCAGATAAGGGTTGAGATTTCCCAGTTTAAGCCATGAGAACTCTCATGTCCCCAGTATTCAGAGGATTAGCTAAACAGAATGCTCCTGTGAAGACAAAACAGTCTGGTACAGTTTAGTCTACGCATCCGTAGACTAATTCTAATTCAGTAAGCCTGCTGACCTGCAAACCATCTCAAAACAGTCACCTTGCCATGACTGTACTAGAAAGAAGTAGAGCAAAGCATCTACATCAGACAAGCTAAGGGAACATGACACTCAGCCTGCTTTTACACCCGATCCACAGCTCAGGACTTGCTGTAACTTGTATACAAGAGGAACAATAGGCTCAGCTCTGTCTGGAATCAGATGTACAGAAGGCTGTCCTGACAGTTTCAAAGTAAGGCCTCTTCCCTAGTAGAAGTGGGAAGCACACCAGTTTGTAGGCTCTTAGAAGCCGTCCACAGATAGATGTGACTACTTGATAGCTCAATTTAGTTACTAGTCCATGACTCAGTTATTAGATTAAGATCTACATGACAGGTAGCCTCAGCAATCACAAAATAAGCAATCTCCTCCCTTGGGAAAAAATGTGCTGATGGTTATATTTACTCATCCTTTTCTGCTGATAAAGGTTGTTCATTTTCTGTTACAGAACTGAGGAATTGATTGGTAAGTAAAGCACAGGCCACTTCAATTCTCTCAGAAAAATACTCAGAAAACCACTTGCCTGGTAACTTCTACCCCAATGTTAAGTCTGCTTGCTGGAAGACTTACCCCTGAACTTGCTGCTCAATCTCAAGAAGCAAGGTGACTCCACAGAGCTAGAAGCCATTGTTTGAAAAGCTTTCCTGCTTAAGCTGCCGCCACTTCTGAGGTGCAAGAAAGAATACTAGTGTAACCAGCACCCTCCTTACCAAGCTGTTCCAGGCGCTCCTTCTGCTCCTCTCGCCACTTACGAATGCTCTCTGGCTCCGACTGCAGTCGATCCACTTGTGATATGGCAGCATAGCAATCTGTTGGACCATTACTCTCCTTAAAGGAAAGAGACAGTAATGTTTATACATCACAGCTGAACATTTCAGGTAACTACCTGCAAGCTACATAGAAGAAGACAACGTTATAACTGAACATGCCATATTCATCTGACCCTATACCACATTTTCACCATTATGATGAAAAATGTCTTGCCATAATTACAGCAGGATTGATGCAAACACAGGGCTGCCTCTGGCAATTTGGGATCAAACAAATTAGAGCCAACTGGGAATTCAAACCGTGTCAGAGCTCTATGCCTAAGGAAAGCAGGAGGCTGTTCCTAGTACCTCAGTACACAGTTGTAGTCCTAGAAACCCTGCAGGTCATTTCACACTGAATATCCATGACAGTATATTTTTATGTTTTTTGTGCACAGGAGATTACAGTGTTCTCTGTAATTTGCATTTATCTACTTCAGAGAATTGTGCAAGCCTTAAAGGAAGTTAGCTTTTAATATCAGTTAAAGGCATTACAGAATTGGGATTGCTGTAAGCTGCTTAGAACACAAGATGCAGTTTAACATCCAAGCAACAAATCAGTGCAAGTACTAACACACATTTTATCACACAATAGTTGAAAGGCTTGCAACAGACAGGGTTATTAACACACCAGACTTCCAAAGCTAGCATACAAGTTCCTGTTTGCCACGGAGCACACTCCAAGTCCAACAGTTTTCACTGGATCATCCAACAGATGAAATACCACTGCTGGGAGCACCAGATGGACCACAGCTGATGGCTGATGTGGCCACATCCTGTCTGTTTGGACCTCCAGTAGCCCTCAACATAAAGGAATAATGCAAAGAAAACAAGCTAGGCTGGTACAACAGCATCAGGCTTTTCACATTCTATCCAAAACAAAGTAAATTGGCCAGCTGCAGGGAAAAACAAAGTCACAGGTGGCTGAAGTTATGTATAGCCCATTCAGATCGTTCTTCCTCATTAAGAGGAAGTTCTGATCAACTGCTTGGTTTGATAGCGTTTTAAACAACCCACATATTTCATCTACCTTTTAGTGTATGATGAGGCACAGAGGACCAATAACACGCACTTCTCGCAAAAACCTCACAGCAACATTAAGGATATAAAAATGTTAGTAGCAGTGAAAGTAGTTTGTGCCTCCATCAGTCTCAGTGTTCACTTTAGTCTGAGGAAAATTAGCTCACATGCTGTCCCCTTCCTAAGCACTTTAAAGAGCAGCATCCAGACAATTCCCACAGCAATCAGCAATGCCTTAGCCAAACTGGTGTTAAGTTCAGCTATAACACAATGGTTGCCTTAACACACCCTATTTCTCCCTGACACTGGTAAAACAAATATATCCTTTTCCTATGCCTAGCAAGCTTTCATCATATAGTTGAGCTACCTAGCCAGCATTTTAATTTCTGCCAATTTTACATCACTAAGAAATGAATGTTTTCAATCACTTTCCTGTAAAACCAATTTTAATAACACAAATTATTCTTAAAGAATAAGCAATTCAGAAATCTCGACTTTAAAGTAGGTACAGGTAGGTAGAACAGATTCCATTTGGAATATTAGCCAGCAGCACGTAAATGTTAAGTCACACTACAGAGCCTGTCAACCTGCTCACAGTGGTTGTGTCCCATTGAGCTGGGACTCAGGATGGACTGCTGCTAAGACATCAAGTTCAGAGGGGCATGTTAAGAGCATTAACAGCATGAGATGAGCTATCAGAATAGAAATTCGAGACACGAGACAAAATTACATTAGAGAGAAGCGACACTAAGTGTGAGTCTAGACCAAAGCTTTTACAGTGGAAAAGCACATTCTAAGTACAGATTAATTCTACCTCACCTGATAGGCAACTCCATTCACCACTCCATCAACAGCACCTGTAAAGAAACAACTGTTTATTTGAGAAAAACAGTACCACTGGATTTACGGAGTACAGTAACTTGTCTGGAAAGCTTTACTACAGCATCCAGCGAGTTACTGGAACGACTGCTACCCAGCACCCCATAGGGTCAACTTCTTATCGCAGAACTTCTCTTCCTTTTCCAGATAGAGGCAAGGACCAGTGAGTCATTGTTCTTTAGAACTCAAGTCAGCTCTCCACTATGAGACTACACAGAGTAGAGCTGATACTGCTGAGAAGTTGCTACAGGGAATGTCCTCAAGTTACTCCCCCTTCCTCATCCCAGTCTTAGAAGCTGAATATTGGACAACTGTTTGAAGTTGAACATGACTTCCTCTTTTCACACTACCTGGAAGACTAACGATCTGGCAGGGGAACGCTTGGTAAATCTTATCCTGAATTTGGTTACTTCCTAATTCCTAGTTAGCTCAAAAGTTATAGCTAACATACTCACCAAAAATCACCTTTCAGCTTTCTTCTGCAATGACATGTTTGACAGCTTTGTATTTCTGCTGCAACATTATTCCTTTTGAAAAAACACTGGCTGTAGGGCCTCAGGAAGAGGATCAGCTGGATTCCAGGCCACAGAAACTTAGAATTTCATCTTATCAGAAGGAAGATGTGGGAATATATCTCAATTGTAAATCAAGTATTTGAGTTTGTGAAATCATTTAAATTTCCAGACTATGCAAATGGCAATGAGATTTTTCAGGAATTGCTTTTTGGAACAGTGCTATAGCACCTGCCTGTGCAATACAGTAAGTTATGCTATTAACAGCTTTGCCTCATCCATAATGCTACCCCAAATAAGCCTAGCACGAGTGTTTCTGCCATGTTAATACATTCTACACCAAAAGCTGAGACTGTACCAAAGCCAACAAGCAGTAGGCAGAAGCTCAAGTATCTTGCATCAGCTTCTTAAATAACACAGTTAATTCACCTGGAACAGATGATCATGTTGCTGCATCCTCTATTTGTTCTAACTTCTCCTTCCACCTTTATCAGCACACTAAGTATTACTAAGCCTCTATCTCTGAGTCCTGAATAGCAATAATCCACAGCACTTGGTAGAGGTTTGTAAAGTCATCAGTTCAATCATGGTAACACTGGTTATANTTGGAGACTGGTTATATGTCTTGGAGACTGGTTATATGTCTTGGAGACTGGTTATATGTCTTGGAGACTGGTTATATGTCTTGGAGACTGGTTATATGTCTTGGAGACTGGTTATATGTCTTGGAGACTGGTTATATGTCTTGGAGACTGGTTATATGTCTTGGAGACTGGTTATATGTCTTGGAGACTGGTTATATGTCTTGGAGACTGGTTATATGTCTTGGAGACTGGTTATATGTCTTGGAGACTGGTTATATGTCTTGGAGACTGGTTATATGTCTTGGAGACTGGTTATATGTCTTGGAGACTGGTTATATGTCTTGGAGACTGGTTATATGTCTTGGAGACTGGTTATATGTCTTGGAGACTGGTTATATGTCTTGGAGACTGGTTATATGTCTTGGAGACTGGTTATATGTCTTGGAGACTGGTTATATGTCTTGGAGACTGGTTATATGTCTTGGAGACTGGTTATATGTCTTGGAGACTGGTTATATGTCTTGGAGACTGGTTATATGTCTTGGAGACTGGTTATATGTCTTGGAGACTGGTACTAGTCTCCAAGAACAGTTCTCAGCTTCAGTAGGAGAAAGGCTCAATTGAAGTTAATCAACATTAGTTTTTACCAATTAAAGGAACCTAGTTAGACTCTTCCATCTCAAGGGCAAGTTGTTCCATGGGACATACGCTGTTGGGAAGCTAGGCAAGAGGGCTTACACCTTGACAGTTCTTGTGAAGATGCAAGTAGGTTTTGTTACAACAGCAAAGAGAAAACTTTCATTAAGGTCTTCAGCATTCAAGCTTGTAACCTACAGAGGTTGAAGTAACAACATTTCTGCAGAGATGAGGCTGAGAAACAGATGTTTGTCATGGGACTCCTTTTCTGCTTAGAAACATCCACTAATTGGTCTGGCATAAAGTATTGTCAGAAGGCACACAAGTCAGAGACACTGGAAATACTACAACTTCCCATCTGCTTCAACCTCCCTAGAACGTGTGATTAAGATGCTGAGCCAGCATGCTGACAGCGCACACTGCCAGCTGAAGATAAAACAGAACTGTACCGTTGTGCTATCACATGCCAGTACAAGTACACTGACTGGAACAGAACTAACAGTCGAATATTCTCTTCCCAGCTCTCCAGTCTCACTGTTTGTGTAACTCAGTGTTAAATCTAGAAAAAAAATGTTTGTTAGCCTTTGTCTCAGTAAAGAAAGCAATCTGCATATCAGATTTCGTTCTTCACAGAAACATGCCATTTTGTACCCAACATCCCCCAGAAAAAGCCTAAGCACCAGCACTACTATCATCATGCTTTCAACAGTCATGAACTATCACAGTTCTCTACTGGTTTCAGAATCCGTCCATTTTGACACAGCAACTTGAAGCTCCTGAAGTTAACACTTCACTTTTTGAACTAGTTAGAAATGTCCCATATTCCTTCATTTTTCCTTCTGAGCTTAAGATACGGCAGAAAACATGTCCAAGCATCTACAGTTCTGTAACACACTGGCAAGAGGGTAACAAACTTCCACTCAGTCACTCACACAGCTTTTAGGGTCTGGACCAGTGAGGACAGCATAAGCTGTATCAGCTGTTTGCATACATAGCAGAATCAGTGCCTCCACATACACTATAGCTCACAAGGACTGGGTAGCCTGAAGATAAGAGCAACAGTTCTTTTTCNTTTCAAATGCAGCTTCAGGAACAGGGCAGATCACGTAGATGACACTGGACCTGGAAATAAGTCGCTCCTTCAGCAGTTCTCTTCCTGGCAGTACTATGCACACATGGACTACAGACTAGTTCTGAGACCAAAGCACAGGTTTATCCAAGGGCTTACTTTAGACTTGACACATTTAAGGTGAGGTGTGTTCTCAAAAAAGCAAAATTTTCGCCTTCCTCCCTAGCCTCTCTGAAGCTTTACTGCCAATACAATAGATGAGGGCTACCAGAAGAATCAGAGGCAGGGCACTGTGAAGAAACACTTCTGACTCAAGCCCAAGCATTTCCAACCTCATGGATTAACTCCTCCTGATGCCTTCCTATCCAGATTTGGATAATACCCTGCATGCAAGAAAAGTTAACTTCAGTATGACTTACGTAAAAGTAGAGCTTCTGAGCTACTTTTAGCACCCCTTTCAAACACTGAGAATTCTGCCTCCTCACTGCTACTTAAGGTGAACTCATAGTTAAAGCAACAGAAGAAAACAGCCAACATATTCTGGCATAAGTTTAAGTAACTTCAACACTCAGTCCTAGGTACTCCCATCTTTTTCTTTCAGGTAGCTAATGCTTCCCTTTCACCTTCTTCTCATCCACAAGAAGATGATAATCTTCTAAAAGCTAGTTGCCAGGGTTTGTTTGTATGTTTTAAGACAGAGATGCAAGAAACTGAGGAAGAAATAGGTTTTCTAGCCAAAATCTCATTCTCACACCTGTGGGTAAAACAAAGGCAAACAGGTCAGGAAGAGGGCTTCTCTCCTTGTTAGTCCCAGCCTGCTGGCATAACAAAAAACAATGTAAATCAACAGAGGAAAGCATTGGCTAGTATCAGCCTATCTGCAATAACACTGTACCACAACAGCTTCTGTAACTCTCAAAGAGATAGCATTCCCTTGTAAAGGGAAAATAGGTCTGTCTGCCATAAGCTTCCTGATAATACCCTATCACATTCCCCTAAATTATTAAGCCTTTCTCAATGCTATCTTACAGTGTACTTTGAAACCTTGAACAGTTAAGAAACAGCAGTCACCAACAGTAACTGATCCTGCCTGTGATGCAAGCTAGAGACAGGAGGAAACAATTCCTTCCTCACGATATTTTCGAGCAAAGTGATACTCAATCCCTGAGAGGCTTTTAAATGTTATGAGCCGCTATGGTTTATGGCCAAACCACCAGATGCAATTAAGTTCCTTAACTCCTAGAGAGGCTGATGAGCCTCTCCAGAAGAGGGAGAAGCATCATGAATTCAAATTCACATAAAAACAACAGAACTTGAAACTGAAGCCAGTGTTAGAGGCCAGACAGCCTGCATTAACCTTGAGTAGCATTTTTGTGATTGCTAACACAAAGCTGCTTGCCGCTGAGTGCTGTTCTCAGTAAGAAGTTACCTGAGAAGTCATCACAAGACTTTTACACTGGCACACAGGTTCTGGAAGCTAGACACTTCAAACACCTGTGTCCACTCCTGCTGAGAGAGCACAGCAAGTGAACTGCTATAGCTGATTTATTACTGGGAAGGGGATCCCACAGGAAGCCAGGATACCAATAACCAGACAGCTGCTCTATATTGACTTATTCATACAGCATTTCTTGTCTTCTGAGATAGTGATTATGCTTCACCTCTCTCGAAAAAACAAGACCAGCTTTCATATGTCTAGGAATGGCTGTTTACATAATAAATGGCCTAATGTGAGCTGGCAACACCCTGCTGTGCCCCCCACACTCACCCAGCATCCCTCATTGCTGTAGTCAGCAGGAATACCTTGTTTCTGTTAGCACACAAATGTTTCCATTGGCATAAGTTCACCAAGCTCACCACTGTCCCTGAGTTTACCTAATTTTCCAAAAAGCTGCAAGTTAAACACTTTGCTGTATGAGACAGCACATTCCTTACAGGCACATTAAAGGAAGGTGGCAGCTGCTTCCCACAAAACTTGAAGCTAAGACCTTCAGGCTCCAGTTGAGAGCTGCTTCAGCTACTGTGACTTTTGCCCCAGTGTTGAGAAAGAAAACTTACCCAGCAGATCCACAAAGCAGGAGTTCAAGAAGGTTATGGACAGAAGAAGTAAACAAATCCACAACTCTCTGACCACAGTGCTTAATGGTTTACATACGGAATTATATGAATCCAAGATATTTGCATTCACCTATTTGATTTAGTGAACAGTTTAATAAACTAATACAGACCAGAGCTGCCTGATGTTTCCTAGGATACAGGTCAGATCATAAGAAGTCTCAAAGCCAAATGCCAACCAATGCTGACTGTCATCACGCCTAGGCCAATGCATCCTGCATTGCTGCAGTCTGCTAGGAGAAGACAAAACTGCACGGAGTACAGGCTCTGACAGCCAACAAATTAATGCCCTGTTATAAAGGTGACCACTAGAAGTCCAAAAGCATGATCTGCCACTCCTGTGTAAAGGGCCAGAGCTCAGATGCAATCCAACTTCACACCAAAAAGCAAGATGGCATGGAGATCACACCTGGATTTCACAGACCCTTAGATCAATTACATCTACTACTCAATGGCTCTTTCTACAGAAAGCTCTCCAGTAACAGTTTTACTTCCCATAAGGAACTCACTCTGTTTGAGAATAACCTCCTCAGATGCAGCTTAACTGCTCTTACATACCAGCCTGATCTGGAAGCGTTTAACCAGCCAACTTTTTGGCTAGGGATCACACTGCACACACAGAGAATGCATGGGTCGAGCCAGTTCCAGCATCCCGTGAGAGGCCGACCTCCAAGGCATAATGCTTCAAAAAGCAACACCTGGGGCTTCTGAGAGAGGGGAGCTGGGCAGTGTTTATCTCTGCCTTATAAAACGTGCAAGTTGAGTTATGCCTGTTGTTGGAAGAAGACGGTGTTTGAATGATTACCCCCATGCCCAGTGCTGGAGGAAGGTACTTCCAAGTTACGTCCCTCCCAGAGGAAGCCTGCAGGCTGCATGCTCATGTCTTTGTGGCTGAGCAGGCTTCTAGGGCTGCACTACCACTCGGTCAGCTTACCCAGCTGTGCTTTATCCTCAGCAACATCACGAACCCTGCAAGCACCAGCAGTTTCAGCAATGAAGTTCACACCGAAAGCTTAATTCTGGAGACGTTCCAACGGAGAGCCAGGAAGCAGAGCCACTCAGCTCGGGCAGCAGAAGGCCACCAGCTCCGGAAGCGAGCAAGGAACGTCTCCAGAAACGGACACACGGCCCAGGGGCCGCAGAGGAGCACAGGGGAGCCCTCCCCGCCGCTGGAACCGCCCCGCTGCCCCTTCCCGCTGGGGACACGCCCGCAGCAGGAGCCCACCCGCAGCCCCAGCGGGGCGAAGGTCGCGAAGGACGCAGCCGGAGCCCGGGAAGGGCCGGCACAGGCGCTGCCGCCCGGCACGGCCTCAGCCGCCGCCACCGTACCCGTGTCGAAGCCGTCCGCCGCCTGCAGCGCCTCGGGCACGTCGCCGTTCTCCAGGATGCCATAGCCCTCGTCGTTCTCGATGCCCGCGATCTCGTTCTCTTGCTGCGCCAGGAAGGCGGCGGCGGGGTCCTCCTCGGAGCCGTCCGCCGCCCCGTTGCCAGCGGCCGCCGGCGGCTGCTGCGCGCCGAAGAGCTCCGGGTTGGCCATGGGGACGCGCGGCGGGGCTCAGCGGGCGCGGGCGACGGCGGGTTCCGGGCCTGCGCCTCGAGACAGAAATCGGCGCGGAAGTGGAGGGCCGTCCGCCCGGGCCAATGGGAGGCGAGCATCGCCCGGAGGGAGAGCCAATCGGCGAGTGGCGAAGGCGGGGCTAACGGAATCCGCCGCGCGCCGCTGTGGGCTCGGCCAGTCAGCGCCAGGAGCGTGGTGGGGAGCGGAGGCGGGGGGAGGGGGGAGGGGCGTGCGGCCGGCAGGGCGCGGGGCCGTTAGCGGGCGCGTGACCGCGGCGGGGAGTGGGGTGCGTCACCGCTGCGTGTCCCTGGGGGCCCTGACCCGGTGCCTCACAGCCTCTCCAGCGAATAGATGTTCCCTAATACCCAACCGATCGTCTCCTGTGCAGCCTGAGGTCGCTGCTTCCGTTCCTCACAGCCTCCCTGCAGGCAGCTGTGGGGAGCGGGGAGCTCTCCCCTCAGCCCCCTCTTCTCCAGGGTCGCACACCGGGCAGCTCCTCGCAGCCCCTGGGCAAGGCCTCCAGCTCCGCTCCCATGTGTCCCCCGATAGCTAGGCACACCCTGCCTCCCCCTCCCACTCAGGCGTGGATCTGGAGGTGGGCAAACACGGAAAGAAAGCCTGAGCCTGGACACCAGTTAATTAGTGAATTATCCGCGGTGGGACAGCCTGCGTGTTGGGGTGCACCCTGTCCCACCTTTTGCTAGGAAGAGAGGAAGGTGGGACGGCCTGGTGGCAGAGCTCCCCGCGCCTCACAAGTGCCTGCTTTCTGCAGGAAAAACTCAGAGCCCAGCACGGCAGGAAGCCAGGCTTCCCTCAGATTTATCTTCTAGGAAAAACAGAAGGAGGTTATTTATTGCAAATAATCTCCAGCAGCCACGGGGAAATGAAGGAGTAAAGAACAACGGCAGTAAGCAGGCCCCGCATTCATAACAGGAGACTGAAGCTGAAGCTCTGCTGTGCAGTGCGTGCCATGCCCACCCTGCAAGGTGCTGGCCCTGTCCCTGGATTCCTTCTAACAGCACGCTCCCACGTGCCTCCTAATCACTGCTCTTCCCTTACACTCAAATCAAAGTGGAATGGTCCCCTTCCAGTGTTAGAGATACTCAGGATAAAAGCTTAGCAACTTCCTCTTTCGCCCTTCCACTCACTCTCAGCCCCGTGGGGAATTCCTGGTGACTTAATGCCACGAACACAAAGGGAACATTGTGATTTCAGAGGAAAAGCAAATCTTGCTTATCTTAAAATTGCAGAATAGGGAAGAAGGCGTATGAAACGTAAGCACAATCATGAGCTTGCAAATGTCCCAAGAAAATTTCCTGACTTAAATCAAACAGGGTAACTTAACGTTACTGGCTTTAGAGGCAGAGACAAACACAGTGGGTTGTCAGATCTACTTTGATGACCAATTACAAACTTCATACACTGTATTATAATTCAGGTGCACCTTGAAATACTTCTGCACTATCAAAACTATTGTTTTATTTCTGCTTTCTTACCCTGCAAAAGGAGTCAAGATGCATTGTTTTCTAAAGGCAGATGTCACAGCTGAGACTGTAGACCGTAACAGTAGTGCTCTTTGTAATTCTCTGATGTGCCAGGGAGCGTAGCACGGGAATATTATATGAATAACTCTTTGTGGAAAGACTAAATGGCAATCAGACTACAAATGACTTTTAGGATAGTGCAATTTCTCCTTTCTTTTCTTTTTTTTTCTTTTTTTCTTTCTTTTTTTTTTTTTTTTTTTTCAAAAGGGCATATAATTCTCATTTCTAAAAATACTGGGTTCTGTTTTTAAAGTAGTTCTAAAAGACTTTCAAGCATTTACCAAAATATTAGACTGCAGTTACATACTTCCAACATTAAGGAAATAATTTCAACAGAGTATTGGAATCTTAGAATGGTTTTGATTTAAGAAATTAGAGATTTAGTAGAACAGATGTTTCCAAAGCAGAAAATTCAAATGCAAGTGCTTTCAGCTCCCTGCTAACTCATTCGGCATGCAAATGAGACAGGCATTGTCCAGCTGACATCTGGACATGTACCACATCTCAGAAAATCTCTCTAACTAGAGCCTTATTGTGTAGGAGCTGATAGTTTTAGTGATTAGAAGGGGAGGGCACATGTTGACTAGGGTCTGATCCCTGAAGTCAGTGAAAAGATTCCTCAACCTGGTGATAGCTAGCAACCAACAAGCTACAGACAGAAGTTAGGAGGAAAAAAATAAAATCTTTTTTATGTAAACTTGTAGAGGAACCTAATATTTTCCAGCTAGACTCTTAAAGCTCAAGGGCAATAGCTACTTGGCTTGCTGCTCATCCATGAAAGTAGCAAAAAAGAGCCAAAAAAGAACTGGCTTGAGAGGCACCAGAAGCCTACAGCATCTCTCTGCCTCACAGCAGCTACCCTGCACACCATTTCACATCGAAGTGCAAGCTCCCTCGCAGCAGATGTGTAGACATCACTGAGCACATGCTGACATGGGCAATTACAGCTACAACTAACAATTCTGCTCATTAGGCCTAGGAAGACTAAAGCCCGCAAAGGAAACGTGCTTACACTTCATGCTACAGAAGGACGCTGCAGCTGTTCACCTTTTTTTGACTGGGCTGGAATTAGAGCTAAGGCATGGTTTGTAACTAGTACTGACATCAAGAGCTTGAATAAAGCAGCGGCCCACAGTGCCTGCCTGGGAAGTGCTGAGAGCGATTTGCGCCGTCGGACAGAATCTAGCTGGAGACAGAACCAAACACCCAGGAAAGGTCAGTCTTTAAGGAAATGTAGTTCTGATCTCCACAAGGCAGGCAGTTGTTCCGTGGGACGTACTCTGCTGGGAAGCACTGAACAGCTAGGCAAGACGGCTTGAGGGGTCTCACCCTTACTTGATATGCATATTGACAAATGCGTATTGTCTTCTGCAACAAGGCCTCCAGAGCCACAGCAAACCAACACTGCTTTCATTTTACCACTCTGATTCGTTGCCATGAGAATTTAACTGGATGGAGTAAAGAAGTGATACTGCTGGTAGTGCCTGCAATGTGTTGAACACAAAAGTGCTGAGATAAAGAGGTGCAGCTGCTGTTTAAAGAACAGCCAGAGATAGAAGGTAAGGTCAGAAATGTACGTACAACTCATAAACATGTGGTGCAGTGCAGCTGCTTTTTGTTGCTGTTTCACACAGATTTGTACACGGTGCTCAAGAAGAACCTGAATAAGTAGAGAGATAGAGGACAGTGATTGTTTGATTCCTAAGGAAAGCTCAGAGCTGGACAAAGATGAACAGTGCAGAGGGACAGACTATCAGAACAGAAAAGTAACACAGGAAGAGGCTAGAGAGGAATGGTATAAAGAAGCACATTTGCAATGATGGGGATAAAATACTTGAAATTATAGGGATGACAGAAGTATAAATACATTAAAGTCTGGGAAGCGTGAGATTGTAAGACCTCATTTTGAATGGATTGACTGGGGCTAATTAACACCAAGAAAATAACACAATGTACAGGTTTTGGTAAGGAATTAGACAGTAATGTAGTGTTTTGTTTTGTTTTGTTTTCTGTTTTGTTTTGTTTTTATCAAAAGAAGTTGCAGGCGAATCACAGAACCTAAGAATTGTTTAGTTCAGAAGAGACCTCCTGAGATCATCTATTCCAGTGTGCTTGCTTAAGCAGTGTCAGCAAGAGCATGTTGTTCAGGACTGTGTTCAGGACTGCACAGCCTGCACAGAATTTCTGGGCAACCTGTTCAAGTGTGTTTTTGAGTGTTTGACTATCTTCACAGTAAAAACAGTGGGGTTTTTTGTTCAAATTGAATGTGTTTGTTCTTTTAAATATGTGCCTGTTTGCTATTGTCCTGTCAGTGTGCTCTACAAAGAAGAGCCTGGCTGCTTCTTCTCCATGTAGTCCCATCAGGCATTTATACACACCGATAAGATCCTCCTGCACTTGTCCAGGCTAAATAGTCCCTGTTCTCTCAGCCTCTCACATGAAAGATACTTCTCTGGTATAAGGCTCATTAACATGAGGGAAAAAAATCTTACCAATGCAGCTGAGGGCTGTAACAAGCCTCACACCCTTGGTGTATTTAAATTCATTTGATCTACTCTCCTCTGGCATCCATGCTAACAAGGAAGCTGACGTCATTGTGAGGCCACTCTGAATCGTCTTTGATATGTCATGGCAGATGAGAGAGCTCCTTAAGACTGGAGAACAGCAAGAGTCTCTCCTATCTGCATTTAAGGTGCAGCTATTTGGTAGCAGCATGACCATGTTTATGGATTTGCTCACTGCTTTTTCTGCAATTTGATATCCAAATATCCTTTGTCCCTGCCCATGGCAAGGGAGTTGGACTAGATGATATTTAAAGGCTCCTTCCAACCCAAACAATTCTGAGATTCATTCTATCATTCTGCTTTCAGAACTATTACACAGAAAAACCTTCTGAGCTCTTCACCAGCGAAAGATAACACAGAAGTCCTGATTCAGCAAGGCAATGATTCATGTCTGGCTTTATATTTCCTTGTCCATTTAGAATACCCTGCATGTCAAGTTCTTCCATCCAACAGAATAGTTGTCAGCCTGCCTAACAGAACTGACCCCAGTCTTTCTGTTGTATGACCTAACCCTCACCTCCTCTCATGTAACTGAAGGGGCCTGTTTAGCTTACAGCAGGAACTGTAAAATCCCCCCTTCCCTGTAAGGCACATGACCAATTGACCATTCAGTGAAAAATCTCCCTTCAGTAGTATTTAAAAAAAAAAAATTGTTCACCAGAATGTTTTCCATCAAGTTTTCTTGACACCGGTTACACCTTTGTACATACTCCAGATTTGATTTACAAGACTCTCTCCTCAGACTGCACTCTCTCAGTCCTTCATGATCACTGATGGTGGAATTTGTGCAAGTCCTAATGTAATAAATCTAATCGAAATGTTGACAAAAATTGTAATACTCCTTTCATGAACCAACTTCCTGTTGACTTCCTTAGAAACAATGAAACTGCTGCCTCTTCTTTGATGTGTAGATTTGTAGAATCATTAAAGGGCCCCTTCCTCTGGAGGAAAAAAAAAAAAATGTAGACTTCGAGCATATTCTTGCTTCCTCTTTCTCAAAATCCTTTCTGTCTGAGCCAGAAGGCCGGAATTACTGCTGATCATTATCATGTCACGGCTGGTAGCCGCCTGTGTGTTTGTTAGTTGACACCCCAGGCAAATGACCATTCTAATATCCTATTGGAATACTTTTTCTTCTTTCCTGAATTTCACCTCAGGGCTAGACCAAGCCAGAAAAGCCTGGTTCTCTTCCTGTACACGGAGGTCATCCTTCTGGAGGAGCCCATCCTATATCTGGCAGGGGCTGAGGATGAGCTCTGAAATATCCACAGGGCTTCACCAGTAGTAGAAGCTGTTACAAGTCCCCGCATAGGCGCTGCTCACCACCTCTTAAGCTCACAGATGTTGGCTAGGAGCAAATAGAACAGCTTCTCTCCATGAGAGGCCTGAGAAGGACAGAGCTATGAGCTTTCAGGGAGGCACACCTGAAGTATGTTGTCGCCCGTCAGCAGTTCCTCCATGTTCTCATCAGAAGGCAGGTCCTTGCCGTATTGTTAAAAATGTACCCTGAGAGTTTCTTCACCAAGATGGAGGTTAGAATATTAGGTTGGATACTGAATATATAGGATGAGACAGCTTGTCACCTGGCTTCATGGCACTGCTTACAGCGAAGTCCAAGATACAGGGAGAGGCGTTTGTTGCACATGGAAGAAGTGGACATAGAAAGCGTGCTGAGGACCACACGACAGAATTGCTTATCCTTTCCTTGCCTGCTAAGCAATTCTATTATTGTTGCCTTTCTGTGAACTGCATCTTCCTACATTTAATCGTTTAAATCCCAGGCAGAGAGGATAATATGAGCTTTCAGATAGCAGTTGTTGAGGCAAGATGCATGGTGTCACAAAACACAGCTGCTAGAACATAGTGCACTGAGGTATACAGGTACCGAATTGGTGAGGGGAAAACCAGCTAGAGATATCTGTAAAGCTGTATCACAAGAACACAGAACAGGTCAGGTAAGAGGCAGAAGAAAAGTGAAATGGGGCTCTTATCTCATGACCCTCCTATCCCACTAGTCCGGACTAAAACAGCTAGTGTTACCTGTAGTGTATTCAGAGAAAATCGGTACTGCCCCACAAACGGGAGCAGAGGTAAAACACTGACAAGACCAGGGTCAGTTAAGAGGATCTGGCACAGCATAGGCAGGGATTTTACATGATGGCATCCCATGGAAATAAATGTATTGAGTAACTGCTAGCAGAAAATACACCCTGTATTTGCCAAGGTGTCTACCCACGTGAGTTGTTTCTCCCAGGAAATACTAGGATTTTGTAAGGCCACATAGGAGGAAGCCAAACTAGAGGCCAAGAGAGGAACTCAGACCAAGAGTGTGATATCTGCGAGAATATTTTGTACCGGCTCTTACTGCCAACAAGTATATTTGAGTGTTGGACAGAAATATGGCTAGTTCATTCCTCAGACTATCTAATCTTTGCCTGCCATCACATGAATTTCATCCAAGAACTCAATTTCAACTCAAGAATGCCAGGTGCCTTTCTGAAGTAGGTGGTATCTCAGCCTCTACTCTCCAATCATCTGTCTCAGACAGCATGGCCTGTGTCCAGGCAAGCCAAGAAGTTGAGCTGTAGACCTGTGCTCCTGTAGTGCCACTGGGGCAGGACCGATGGCCCCCAGGCTAAGACGAAATGGGGCTACTGGCACCTGGACCCTGACACTAAGTACTATTTCTAAGTTTATTCTCATTATTTTTTGTGCCATCCCAATCTTTCTGCACCACATACTTTTCAAACACTGCTCTGATAATAGATACCTGCATGTCTCTTATGTGGCTCTTAGCACCTTTCACAAGAGTGTGGAGGATTTTTGAAGTAATAATTTACTTTTACACACCTCTCAGCAAGATGAGAGACAGTTATTCTTCCCCTTTCTGCCCTCAATTTACAGAGTGTACATTCCCCCTTCTGTGCTATTGCAAAGTAGAACTGAAGTATGTTGAGATATGAGTGGAAAGTGTCTGATTTATTCCCGGCGCCCATTTAGAGGTGTCTAAGACCAGGTACTTTATAAACAATGTGTTGGTTCAGCACTCTTCTGTTGATTTGTAGCTGCATGAATTCAGCACTTGTATAAACCAAATCATAATACCTTACATCACACAGACATAAAGTGAGGTATTCAAGTCGGCAATTATATGTGAAAAGCTTATTTTAGTAATTTGCCCAGCATCATCCATGCAAATCTGCCGCAAAGGCTGGGGAAATCAGCACTGACTCAATTTATGGACCAGCTTTTCTTTTCCACAGGGCCTAGATCACTCAGCCTGCCACCTCCTAAAACATCATAATATACACTCCTAATGACAGTCATCTCCACTACATCTTGTACAACCTGGGGAAAGATTCTTTTCAAAGAGGGGAGCATATGCTGCTGACTCTTCTATAGTAAGTATGTCGAAAGAGGCAAAAACAACAACTGAAAATAACAATCTTAAAACTAGCAGCCCTTATCTTTAGAGTTTTTAATAGCCCCAATCGTGTGCTTTGTGTCATAGCCCTAGTCATGCGCACTGTCAAATCAGAAGGCAGTGAGTCCTGGTGGTATGCACGGGGACGGAACTTTCAGACCTCTGCTCCTTCAGCACAGGAAATAACTGAAGGAGGAGGAGACAGTTGTGCTGAAGGAGGGAGAAAATATGCTGATGGCTAGATTCAAGATCAGTATGTGCTCTGGCGAGTCACAAGCCTTTCTACTGTGACTTTTTAGGAAAAAATAAAAAAGGGGGAAAGGAAAAAAATAAGAAAGAAGGAAAAAAGGATGCTTATTGTCATCAGTTCTGTATCCTTCAGTTCATCTCTCTCTTGCCTTTTTCTCATGCAGATTCTAATACCATTTGTCTCATTTTAGTTATCCCATTACAGAAAAGCTCTTTGGTTTTCATGGCTCAGTTCCTTCAGCTGCTGTTTCCCGCAGCCTTTTTCATGGATCCACTCTCCTTCCATTCAGCCCCCAGCTTCTGTGCTAGTTCCCCTTTCCCACACCCTTCAATCCAGACTCATGGGCCTTTCCCCATTCTCCCTAGTCCAGTGACCCAGTATCACGTAGCTTCACTCTTTATTCTCAAAGATAATTTGATCTGTTCCTTTGGAATTCCCACTTCTGTTATCCTTGCTTATTGGTTTCTAGTCACAGAGTTGGCTTGTGCACACCATGCCAGCCAACCCCTCCATATTCTTCAGCCAGTCTCAGTCTTCCTCTTCTTCACTGGCTCACAGTCATTTAAAATCTACAAAGTGTTGCAACAGGATATATCCATCTGTTCCTGTAATTTACTGAACTGCTAGCAAGCCTCGACTCACTCAAAATACAAGGCTTGCTTTGAAACTGGCAAAGGAAAGGTGCCCAGAGCAAAAGGGAAACGCTGGTAATCTTGGGTAGCCAGGGTCTGCATGGAGTCTGAAGTTCAGATGATTTGCTGAAATAAAAAAATCTACAGGAAACAAATTCTTGCTGTCACCACAAGCAGGCATACAGCCTGTGACTGTTGTCTCATGGCACAGTAAAAATGACACTGCCATTGCTAGTAAGAAACCTAATGCTAGCTTTGCAGGAGCTGGTGGGCTGTTAGGCTTGTTATCAGCTAGTGCGTATTTGCAGTGCAAACTGGAGGTCAGTACCAGGTGTTTTTTGTTGTGATACGCAGTTAAAGTGTGGGATAATACCAAAGACCTTGAAAACATATGCACAGCCTGAAAACATAAGCCGCGAGGCTGAACAACATCTCACTGATGGTCACCTGGTTAGTGAAGGAGTACAGCTGTAAGAGCTGGGAAAACTGCTTTAGACAACAAATAGGACAAAGAAGCAGCCAAACAACAGGATAAGACAACTGGTGCATCCTGGGGAAGCTAACATCCACCAGCATGCACGGCGTGGAGACCAAGGAGCTGAGAACAAAGGCTTACAATCTACTGAGGAGCATTTTAGAATCTTGATTTTGGAAAAAAAAAATGCTGTAGGCAAATGATAACCGTCACTTGATCATTGTGGAACAGTCTCCCTATAACCGTCAGAGCTGCAAGCAAACTAGTTGCTTCAAGGGCCATTTTCGGAGATCTTTTGTCATGCTAGCCAATCTCCAGAACTGTGTAGAAATCTTTTTTTGTGTGCTCAAATGCATGAACTACATGCACTTCTTGTCTCAAGCTCCCTAATTCCTGAATAAATTACGACTGCATGTAAATTCAATCTGTGTAGTCACTATCTATTGATGTGAGAGCTATCACACACTCATCAGCCTTACAGGTATACTTCTCATCACTGTGCCAAAATGTATCCCTAAAATCTTCAGTATGAGATGGCTTTCCCACCAAAATAAAAGACAAACTTCTAACAGAACCAGCATTTAGACATCAGGCAGAGGTCCATGAAATGGAGTTTTGTAATTGGCATTGATACACCCTCATCAGGAATCAAAGAGATCGAAAAATTCCTGATATTTGACACCAGTAAGTATGTCGTAGCTCTACTCATTTCCTATGGGATTTACTGCCTGCACAAAATGATAAGATCAAAGCTTCTGGCTGTTTCTAGGTGATGGTGATATAAAACTGCCTGAGCTGGAACAGTTCTCTCACTGTTCCACAGTTTCTGTACTTCTATAACTTGTTTCCTTTTGTGCTTTACATTAAAATTATAAATGTATAGCTGGCTAACATTTTACCTTCAGTTCCACTGCTTTACAACAGGATAAAGAAAAATACAAGGGCTTGATCGTAGGTCATGTTAGACTAAACAGGCAAAGCTGCATTCTGCCATAGTGAATGATTCCAAGAAGTTAATTATTTGTGTTCTGGGGGCATCTTTTTCCTGCTTCTTTGCCAGATGGTTGAAGAAGGAACTTGCTGCAAGAAGGAGAGGTGTGTCTGTTCTGTGGGACTGGTGGTGATTATTTCTGTAGGGAGAACTCAGAGCACTCAACTGAGCTTTGAGGAGAAAATTGAGGCTTTACACTGCAAGACATATTGCTTCATTGTAGTAACATCTCATAAGCAAGTATCAGTGTAGACAGTAAAATTCAACGAGAAGCAGCACTTCAGAGGTTTGCCTTAGAAGCCACTCCAAATACTATAATGAAGAAATACTTTTTAAAACTACTCTTTCAACCAGGCAGCTAATTTTTGTGGGGAATTTCATTATTCTCAGCATTCATAAGCATTTTGTGCTAACACTGCACTCACAAGTTGTTTGTTACAGCCAGTGATGAGTAGGGGGTGGCTTAATAAATGGCAAGCCGTTTTTCTCAGTCTTAAAATTCAGCTATGGCTTGCAGCCCCATACAAAGTATGTGTTACTCATTACCCAAAAAGTAACCATTTCTGCAGTACAAAATGTACTGTATTTTACTCAGATCTCTGGTGGTTCAGCAGCCCTAAGAAAGCCCATACCTGCATTTGTGTCCACAAGTAACTGTGGTCAATGTAACTGACAGGTAGAACTGATTAATACAGCTTCAGTTATCACCAAACTTTAGATACATGCATTCTGTTCTTTATACAGATTCTTCTGTTTCTTTAAGACATGATATTGCTGAGTAGCAGAGATAGCGACAAACCTGTCTTATAACTCATTCTTGCTTATTCACAGATTATTTAAAAAAGAAAAAAATAAGTTTGCTCTGTAATACCTAAGCAGACAAACCAAAACATGATATTTATACAGTGGCCTCTTCCCACTGCCGTGTACAGACCTCAGTGCACTGTAAAAAGCAGAACCCATTCCAGGTATCACTTAAGCACTGAGGTATTGTGTCATGGAATACTGTTAGCTCCGGGGCACTCCTGGTTTGAAACTGAGATCACATTGTAGGCTGGGTCTTGTGTGTTCTCCTCACAGTGGAACCTTTGTTTTTTCTCAGGTAGTCACTGTTCCTGCAGTTCTCCTCTGGGAACAGACACACCAGCAAAAAGACTTAATGCAGCACTGTACCTACAACGGGGCAGAGGTACTAATGTGTGTGTAGGTATGGCCTTGGAAACCCAATTCAGTTTCACCACGCAAAAAACACATGTACCACAAAATCATAAAAAATGCAATTACATTTAAATTTGCGGCTCCCTTAAAACTTCAGAGAGAGGACCACAACGTCAGAAACGCGTCTGAACGTCTCCCCCAGGAAGGCTTTGCAGGACGATGGTCTCGTTGGCAGCCTCTGGGCAAACCTTGATGCTCCAATCCTTTCTCTGGCGCCTCCGCATGGCCAATTTGAGGCATGGGCTCAGGAGTGCTGAGAACACTGGCCAAGTCCCTGAAGATTTTTTGGTGACTCACTGAAGGATTTTTTGGAAATGTACTGAAACACAAGGCTACGGCACAGGTATTCGGGCCCTTGGAGACAGCAAACCTTTCCCTGCTTTATTTGATCCATAAATACAGCTGCTAAAGTAATGTTCCTCTTCCTGCCCATGAAGTTATTTTTAAGGAGAAAATTGTTTCCTTTTTCCCACCTCTATCAGTTTTCTAACCCCTTCTCTTACCACAGTGCTGATGGCCCCCTCTTTTCTTGAACCTCTTGAGATTTCTGATATTTTTGCATTTGTGTAGGGTGGATGTAAATAAAAACAATCTATGCATCTCTAATCACGGGAAATCTAGATACTAAACACCAAGCAGTGTGACCTATCAAAATGTCACAGCTTAAGTTGCTCTGGAATAGTAATATTCCTTACAAAATTAACACATCACCATTAGCTGGAATACAAGGGGAAAGCAAGCAAGGCCATCCTGTGCGTAAAAACGCAGAACATCCTTTAATCACAGACATTCACCTTTCCAAAATATGTGCAAAAAAATGGCAAATTTCTCTCCTGTCCAACTTTCTGAGAGTAGGAACGAGGTTGTCTTTTTACAATACCAGGACCTGCAGCAGCAGAGCTGTTGAGATGGATGCAGTCCCATGTCTTCTCTCACCAGCACGCAGAAACATTTCTGATACTCACTGCCTTGTTACCAATGACCACCAGGAATTCACTGGCGTGGCTTGTTTTCCATTCTAAGAGCCTAATACTTTCAGCAGAATCTGCAGGTGATCTCTTGTTATATGAAAATTAACGGTTAGGGTCAACATAAATTATCTTCAAGAACCTTTCTACCTTGCAGTGATTGTGATTGCTTAAGGGAAGTGGCATACCCAGTACTTTGAGCTCCTTCCAATGGTGGTAATCATCTCCATCATCTCCAGAACACTAGTTCTTGACTTCTGGGTGAGCTTTTTTGGTCAATTCTACTCCCACAACACCAAGCTTTGCAGTTCTCCAGTGGCTTGTGTCAGGCAGCCACTAATGACTTCACTTGTCCTTAATTTACCACCTGAATATTGCCTTTTGGTTATCACAGGGGGAATATGAAACAGCCTTCCAAATGTTCATTAGAAGGAGAAAAAATGACACGACACAGCTAGCTCCATGAGAGGTGGCTGCTGTTCCATTATCTTTCCTACCTGGCAGTTATGCCATTCCCGAGCGCTTAAGAATGACAAGTGAGACTGAAAGTCCAAGAGATTTTTCAGGTTTTTTTGTTTTGTTTTGTTTGTTCTTTTAAAAAAACAGGCTCATAGCTTTTAATTTTTCAAAGTGTGAAAGAGACACTGGAGGAAGATAGAAAAGTAAACCATGTACCCTGGAGGGCTGACAGGAACACGGAGTAGCTACCATGTGGACATCCCCAAACACAGGAACTATTTCTTTCTTCAGAGCTGTTAGTTCATTATTTTTCCCCAAAGACACACATTTACATACAACAAAAATATCTGTGGTTGATACAAGTGAACAAGCAATTTGATTATTTTGCAGTCTCATCAGGTATAGTTAAGAAAAAATTGGAGGAAGGCAGAAACGGTGAGTATTTATCAGCTTTTTTTTTGAGATCACTCTGATCTCTGGGTGGGCTCTGCTCATGCAGCATAGCTTGCTCTGGTTTAGTTCCTGACTCATACACATTACTTCACAGCAGATAGTTCTGCTTTTATTTCTCTTGGAGTTGAAGTGTAGCTGTCCAACACAGCCAACAAACTGCTGCATGCAAACAGGCTGCTTGTTGATCCCATTGGTGTAACCAACACAACCTGCTTCGGTTTGCACAAAAGCTTGTTCCTCAGGCTTTACAATCAACTCTTCTTTCCCCCTACAACATTCATTACAACGTCTTAATGCTCTGGAAAAGGTAACTGCAGTCTTGAACAAAACTTCACAGCTAAGCTGCAGACAGTTCATGAGATAAGCAAAAACCTGAGTGCAAAGAACGGGTATGTGTGTAGCATTACTCAACATTTCTGTAAAAATCTCTTTCTGCTACACAACAGTATTTAGCTGAAATGATAGCAATACATCCAATTTTGAGACAATTTTCAAGAGAAAATTCAAGAGAAATGAATTTTTTACCCACAGATGCCATCTCAATGTGGTTAGAATCATGTTTGTATTATGTATGTATATATATATATATTTAAACAGGTAGTCTCACTTTGGCTGTTTATATATTTTAAGATGAAGTCAGAATGCAGTTAGCTAGAACACTGTGACCCAGCCCAACAATTAGAAAACGTTCGCTGTGCATCTTCTTGAAAATGCATAAGGCCTTGAGATGTTTTGCTGGGCAGAAATTCTGGCGTACACAAGGTGTGCTCCTATGTGCAGACAAAAATACAAACCCAAAATCACCAGGTGCAAGTTAGGTGAAGAACCTGTAATTAGTCTGGGGTTAAACACATCAGGCAGCCTCTGCTGGGGCACTGCCCTCCAGCTGTACCCAGCACAGCAACCTGTGCCAGCCCAGAGCACGCTCACAGCACGCTTCCAGCCAGGAAAGCCATTGTTCTGGTGCATTGGGAAGCAAACAGCTTGTTAGAAGCATGAGGCTGGAAGGGAACACTGGATAACCACCAGGAAGCTTTACAACCACAGGCGCAGGTCTGGCATTCCACTTCACAGAATCACAGAATGGCCTGGGGTGGAAGGGACCCCAAGGATCTCCAGGTTCCAACCCCCTGCCAAAGGCAGGGCCACCAACCTCCAGATCTGGTACCAGATCAGGTTGCCCAGGGCCCCATCCAACCTGGCCTTGGACACCTCCAGGGTCAGGGCATCCACAGCTCTCTGGGCAGCTGTGCCAGCGCCTCACCACTCTCTCAGTGAACAAACTCCCCAACATCCAACCTAAACCTTCCCTCCTTCAGCTTAAAGCCATTCTCCCTCATCCTATCACTATCTGCACGTGTAAAAAGTTGATTTCCCTCCTGTTTAGGAGCTCCCTTTAAATCCTGGAAGGCTGCAATGAGGTCTCCCCGAAGCCTTCTCTTCTCCAGGCCGGACAAGCCCAGCTCCCTCAGCCTGTCCCTAGTTCCTCACAAAGCCCAGAAAGAACACCGGCACTGCGCCCGCACCTCTGCGTCCACACCGCGGTTATGGGCACGGGTAACCCCAGGGACCGCCCTGACCGGAGCCACCCCCTCCCCTGAGAGCCGCTCCAACCCTGCCGCTCCAACCCCGCCCTGCAGTCGCCAGCTGCAGGCCCCCGCCCTCCCTCAGGCGGCCCCAGCCCCCGGCCCCGCCCCGCAGTCCCTCCCGCCGGGCGGGCGGAGCCGGGGGAGGGCTGGGGAAGGGCCTAGGGAGGGCCAGAAGCGGGCGCGGGCGGCGGCGCAGTGCTGGGCAGCGCTGCGCGGGCGGCTGAGCGGGCGCCATCATGCCGCGGGAGTTCGAGTTGTGCCCCGGCCGCCGCGTCGGCGGCGAGCAGCCCTGCTTCATCATCGCCGAGATCGGGCAGAACCACCAGGGCGACCTGGACATCGCCAAGCGCATGATCCGCATGGCCAAGGTGCGCGGGCCGGGGGCCGGCGCCTGCATCTGGCCGGGGAGGAGCGGTCTGTGAGGGAGCTGGGGAGCGGCAGGAGAGCTGCACGGCGGGCGCGGAGCGGAGCGGGGGGAGCTCGGTCCGGCGGTGCCGCGCGGTTCCTCCCCGGCTGCTGCCGGCCCGCGCGTTCTGCAGTGACGGGGCCTGTTCCGGGGTCCCTTTGTCGCTCTGCGGTCGGGCGGGGATGCGGAAAGCCATGCGCGCTGCCCCTGTGTGCGTGCTCAGGCTTAGGATGCTGCTTTGAGCCCGCTTCTCTTGCAGGAGTGCGGGGCGGACTGCGCTAAGTTCCAGAAGAGCGAGCTGGAATACAAATTCAACAAGAAAGCCTTAGAGAGGCCCTACACCTCCAAACACTCCTGGGGGAAGACCTACGGGGAGCACAAGCGGCACCTGGAGTTCAGCCACGACCAGTACAGGGAGCTGAAGAAGTACGCTGAGGAGGTGGGGATCTTCTTCACGGCTTCGGGCATGGACGAGGTACGTGAGGCTCCTGGGATGACAGAACTGGGCTGTTATGTCTGTTCTCTCCTTATGAGCTGCAGTTGGTATGTAATGAGGATACCAGGTTTCTGTCGGTGTTGAGTTTGTAAATGAGGAGACTAGAGTAAGTGTGCTATTCTGCCTGTTTGCTTGTCTGTCCACTACAGTTGGTTGTCCAGCTGGATATTCTGCAAAATCTGTCAGGTCTGCTGAAAGATTGATGTAGGTTACGTCAGAGGCTGGGCCTCAGCTGGTCTCCATGCACAGCCCAGGCTTTGAGAGCTTAGATTGAGAGTGCAGTCTGACTGCTGCCCAGCGTTGTCTGCTCTGTCACCTCCAAACACTTCAGACTTTCCTCTGTATTTGCACTCTGATTTTTCCCCACTTAATACCTGTCTTTTCTCTCATTTTTTCCTTTCTTCCTGTTTACTAGCTGTAAGTCCATGTTTCTAAGCATCAGAAATGGTTCCGTTCCCTTTTCTTTCACTAATCAAGATGGAGAGGGTCTCTGCCTTGCCATGCTGCTCTTGAAGCATTTACTGATTTCGTCAGTGGGCTTTTGGGTAGTCAGCTCCTAAACTTCCATGAAGCTCACCTGCTGCTGTTCCCCTTGAGAGGTGTAGAAGTCTGTGCCTCTTGCAAGTTGCCTACCTCAAAATCACGTTAAGTACAGTGTCAATAAATGCAGCCTATGATTGAAATTTATAAACTGGAAAGTTAGGTAATGGTTACACCTCAAAGTGGATTTTTGATCGTGTGATTTTACTTTTCTTTGTGGCCTAGAAAATGAGAGAAGAATCTGAAGCCAGCTGCTTTTGTGTAAGTCAGGCACACCAGCATTCCTGTAATGCTGCAAGTAGCCTTATGCAGGATGGGATGGGATTTACCTGATGTTCTAAGGTGATCTGCTCAGGGTCTCCCTCTCCCTACCATCAGAGAATTCCTGATGTATCAGTTCAACCTCCTTCCTTGTAACTCTAATCTGACGTAGAAGTCCATACTTTCATTGCCATATCTCTTCTCTGCATGTGAACACCATTGTTGTCACTCTTTTTTTTCTATTCCTTGGACTAAGCAACTCCAGTTCCTTCAAGCTGCTTAAGTTGTCTTTTCTGCTTCTGTTAACACGCTGTGCTCTTGGCCAATATCCTTGAATTGCTGTGCCCCAGCTGAGAGCGTAGCTCCCAAACACCACAAAAAGATTACTTCAGGTGTCTGATGGACAAAAAAGTGCTTTGCATGGCTTGCAATTGCCTAGTGCCGTTGGCTCAGAAACAGCTCAGGGAGAAGAGGATTTTGTGATAGTTATTTCATTGGTATCTTCATGTCTAAGGCACCTGCTGAATAGCAGTGCCTACTCTACTTTTCCTTTCAGAAAAGAACAATTAAATCCTGTGGTCTTGAATTTCCATACCTGAGACCTTAAACACCTACATGCCTGTGGGGTGAAAGATCATGCTCTTTGTTTTCTGATATTACAACCTCCACCTTCTGGAGGCTGCAGTGAAATGCAGGACAGCTTTCATATGCAGCAGCTGCGTTCTCTTTCCATCTCTAAGACACCTCTTCTTCTTGGGATGCCTCCCCGAGCATGTGCCCTCATCAGCTGGTTAACAGCACTGGTATATCAAACGTTGCTGTTGGAACAGTGGTTGCTTTACATAGCTGCTGGTAGCAATTCTGCTAGCCACAGGTCTTTGATCTTACTGTAGACTTTGCATGGGTCATGTAGTAAGTCCTCAAGAATTTGTTAATTTCTGTGAATTGAACATAACCCTGGGAGCTCCAGGTATGTCAGAGAGGTTACACTGTGTGTTTAATTGTACGAGGAAGTTCTGCGAAGTAAATACTACAGGTAACTCCTTTATACACTCTGTTCCAGTGTGCACCGGAGATGGAACAGGATCTCATTGCACCACTCCCTCTAGCGTCGTCCCTACTGCTTGGGATGACACGGAATGGCTGAGGTCGGAGGGGACCTCTGGAGGTCACTTCGTCCAACTCTGCTGCCCAAATTGCAGGGGCTCCTGCAGCTCCCTCAAATCTCTTACAGAAGAGCTGCCAGCTTTCAGGAGATAGTCACCTTATGACAAGTGGCGTTAGATACGGTGTCCAAATGTCATTTTGTGCAGCCTCCTCTGATTAAATCTGTGGCGTTGTGATATGTCCTTATGCACAGTGCATCTTAGTGAATAAACTGCATTAAAGAAACATTGTGCATCCTAGACCGAAGCAACTGAATCTGCATCGTAATGATTATAGAAAAATTAAACCAGAGAAGATGTCAACCTCTTTTGAACATCACCTTTGTCTTTCTCTGGCACTAAGTAAATTTGGCTGCAAAGAAGAATGAGCCAAAGAAATTTAAAGCGTGTGGTGAGAGACTGAAAGGGGGATAAAGTTAGGTAACTAACTCAGATGTGAGTGGGGGACAAAGTTAGGTAACTGTTCATTGTCTCCCTCAGATGTGAGTGGGGGATTTTAATATCACTTGCAATATGTTTGGGAATTTTTTTCCTCAAAAATACTTATTTTCAAAAGGTTACTTATTGATGCAATACAGATTTTAATGGAACCTCCAGTAACTCCTGCATTACCTCAAATATAGCTTACACATTTTGAGAAGGAGGTGCAAAGAGTAATTAAGATTTGGATAAATTGTTTTACTGTCTTTTCAGTGGCACATTTTATATTTATCCATTGTAGTTTTCTTTTTGTGCACTGATAGATTATTCAGATGCCTATTTAATAGCTTCAGAGTCATTTTTCCCCAAAGGAGGGGTGTATGCTCTATCTAGTAACAAATTACAATATACGTGGCTAAGAAGAAAATTCCAAGAAAACTCAAGCTTGTTATACTCTTCTATTTTTGACTTCATTTTTGAAGAGAATAGGTAGGAGGTAGAGGGATAACCCTATGTATTTCACTATGCAAATGTGACTTTTTCTGTCTGTGTGTTATCCCTTGGAAAGGAAGCATGAATATTTTTCAAAAATAGTGATGTTGCAAGTAGCTAGATGCAGAAGTTTATGTATGGTAAGTGAGGGGGATCAGCCATTACAAGCAGGTTGACAGGTATGTGAAAGCCAGTGACCAGTTGCTTTTAAGACTGAGAAGGCAGCAGAACACTTGTGTAACTGTTCAGAGTGATGGAGCTATTCAGGAAAGCTGCCTGTAGTCTCTTTAAATAAATTCCTCCTCTAACCAGAGAAACAAAAGCTGATATTCTTCCCATTTGCCTTGTGATAGTACCAAGAGTATTTTGATAACAGCTTCAGAAAGTTGGGCTTAGTGCTTACAGAAGTTTCCTAAGGCATCTGACAAAAAAATCAAGCCACATTGTCAATGTTAACCTTAAAATCCTATAATTTGTCTGGCCCACAGTTTCCAGACTGTTAACCTGCAGACCAGCCTCCTGAAGCAGAATGGTGCATCTGCCTTGGACTCATCTGTCCCTTTGGTTTATTTGTATCTTACACCGTTGGTTCTGGAGCAGTATAGTCTGGCAGATGTGTACATATGCGCCATTTAATTAAGCTTTGTTTATGCTATTTTGCAGGGTTGTTGGATTTTTTTTTTTTTTTGTCCTTAATCCAGCATGATAGTTCTTGTCTACCCTTGACCCAGCTGGAGTGGTGTATTGAAAATAAGTGATTACTTTTTCCTTTCTCCCTTGCAGATGGCTGTGGAGTTTCTACATGAACTGGATGTTCCATTTTTCAAAGTAGGATCAGGAGATACAAACAATTTTCCATACTTGGAAAAGACTGCAAAGAAAGGTAAGCATTTTCATTTGAGCAGCCCTAGGAAGCTTCGCTGTGTCTCAGTAGATCAGTTATTACTTGTTTCCTCCACTTAATTTTAAGAAAAAAAATCTTAAATAAATAAGGGAAGATTTACCCAGCTTCCTTTTGTAGTTTAACTGAATTTGTTTACTGTAAGAGTTTCAATTAAGCTTGTGCAGCCTTTTAATGGACATAAACATGAGATCTAGGCAAAATTTTTTTTTTTTTAATGGCTAGGACGGCCAATGGTGATTTCCAGCGGCATGCAGTCGATGAAGACAATGCACCAGGTTTATCAGATTGTGAAGCCCATCAATCCAAACTTCTGCTTCCTGCAGTGCACCAGTGCCTACCCGCTTCAGCCAGAGGATGTCAATCTCCGTGTTATATCGGTCAGTGAGTAAATGAGAGTGCTGTGGGTACTAGAGAAGGGCTGTGCACTTCTGTTGTGTTATATCTCTTGGTCTTAGGCAAGCTGGAATTTGCTTCTGAGAAGTTAGAATCATGTTCCTCTGATTCATCCAGGCATTGAAGTAAAATTATTAATTGGAGCCTTTTATAGCACAACTCAGCTTTAAGGAACATGATAAGAGATGATATTGTTGGGACATTTGCAGTTAAACAGAGGGAAGTAGGAGGCTGAAGTGTTGGCCTGTGCTTTGAAGAGGAAAGAAAAATAGTGTAAACAGTTATCTCTTAAGAAGGTGTGTGGAAGTGAGGATGTGATTCTGAGTAGTGGGCTAGACCAGAACATTTCATTAAAAAGGCTTCATGTGAATATCAGAGCTGTGAAAGAAAATGGATTATAGGTTCTTTTGCAGAAATTATTGCTTGGGTGTGCCTGACACTGACACAATAAAGTATTCCCAGATTGGTCAGCATTCAAGCATTTGCCTAGCTTTATGCACACAATCAGTTTGAGTAGAACTGGACATGACTATATTTACTTGCCTGTAGGACTGGGTAACTCCTCTGTGTGCTGGTGAAAGAGTTGCTTCAGATCTAAAATATGGGAAGGTGCAGAATCTGCTTTGAACACAGGTTAAGTTTACCTGGGCATTCTTGGATGAAGATAAACTCTATTAGTGTAACTTACACTACTTTTAAGTAGTGTACTTCAAGGCTTTTAAGACCTTGAAGAGTACAACTAAATTAAAAAGAAAAGCGTAAGAGAAGCTGTAGAATAGAACATGTCTTTTTCATTGTCACTATTGATAATCCCAGTGAACTTCTTAAAACATGATGGAATGAGCTTCTTAAAACACAATGGTGTTGGTAATGCAGTGTGACCTGTTCAATTAAAGAAGATCCCGAGCATAACAACCAGCTTGTTTTGTGGCACAGGAACTGCCCATGTTCTCATTGCAGTTATCACTGTTAAATCTGCTCTGTCTTTGAAATTGCTGCCTTGTTGATTGTGACCAACTCTGTCATTCCAGGCGTATCAGACAGCTTTTCCTGACATCCCCATTGGCTATTCTGGGCATGAAACTGGTATTGCCATTTCAGTGGCAGCTGTTGCTATGGGTGCTAAGGTAGTGGAACGCCATGTGACACTCGACAAAACATGGAAAGGAAGTGACCACCAAGCATCCCTCGAGCCAAATGAACTGGCGGAGTTAGTGAAAGCCATCCGTACTGTGGAACAAGCAATGGGTTCTCCAGTCAAACAGCTCTTGCCTTGTGAAATGGCTTGCAATGAAAAGGTAACTTTTGCTTTTGATTCACGTGTAGCTGAAAGTCTCTTAGACTGACAGCTAATAGCTCTATATGCAGAAAATCAGCATTAATACTTAAATTCGTAATCTCAAGATCTCATTTTTTGCAGCAGCATTTCTGCCTTTGCACTCTGTTTTCTGCTGCTGAGGAGCAGCACACACACGGTTAGTGTTCAACACACTGTAACTTTAATGCAGGCCTGCTGTTTCCAGTAAAGTGCTATTTCTGGCAGTCAGTAACTATTTTTGCCAAAGCACAACATTGGCGATTTTGAGCATAATGAAGTTTTATGTAAATCATCCGGTGATTAATTCAGTTGAGCAATAAATTTGTGTGACTCTGCCTGGGCTGAGTTTGCACAAATCTAGAATACTAGTCAGTATACTCAGACTCCTTCCATTCTGATACCTGGAGATTCCATTGGGACATTGTCTGGTTTCAGAAAGGATTTATATTTTCCCAGCAGCCTTGTTACAGTGAACATTTTCATGCTGACTGAAACCTATTTGGAGTAAGAAGTAACTAACGGGGAGGGGAGTCCATGCAACCCCTTCCCAAGTAGCTGCAGGATTATTTTTTTTTTTTTATCCTTTTCTGGTATTCTGTGCCTAGGAGAGTGTTTGACTTAAATTTTCTTTTTATTTTCTCTTCTGTAGCTGGGGAAGTCTGTTGTGGCGAAAGTGACAATTCCTGAAGGTACCGTATTGACGCTTGACATGCTGACCGTGAAGGTGGGAGAGCCTAAGGGATTTCCCCCAGAAGCCATCTTTGATCTGGTTGGCCAGAAGGTTAAAAGAAGTATTGAAGAAGATGAAACCATCACTGAGCAGGCAGTGGAAAATCATGTCAAGAAAGTGAAGTGCTAAGCTGAAGCCCTCTGTTACATATTTCATGACGTAGGTCTGTCCTACTGCACAACATATTGAAGTATAGCAGCATGGTAGGTTAGAAGAAGGGATCCAAGCAGATTAGCATTTTCAGGGTCTATTTAGCAGGAAGTTTTTACAGCAAGGGGATATAAATTATGAAGAGCAATTTTATTAGAAACTGCATAGCACTATGTTTAGAAAATACCTCCTTTTCCATTCCACTTTGATTAATTTGGAGTTTTGCCAAATCTGAGCTACTTTCCAGCCTCCCTTTTCTGGTAAGAATACACTAAATCCTAGTAATTTGTCTACACTTGCATTGTTCTATTGCTGTACCTTTTGATGTCTCTCTCTTCTGCCATTTCTCTCAGTCCCATGAAAATAGGATGCTAGTTGGAGTTGAATGCAGAGAAGTGAAAGGTTACATAAACTAAACGGAAAACTTTACATGTGCAACCTGACAGATTCTTCTCAAGATAACAGAAGTCTCAAGATAAAGAAATTAGTTGCAGGACCCTGCCTAAGGAATTGAGGTGGACAAATTTGAAGTACAGAGAAGAGAGAGAACTGTCTTTTCCTGCAGTGCAACTCTAGGAAAAACTAGCTTCTTGAGAAAACTAGACTCCAAAATGGGCACAGCTTCTCAAAAGCAGTACCAGGAAGGCCAGGAAATTGGTATGTAGACAGTTCTGATATAAGGGGCAAGAGAAGGAGCCTTTTTGTACTTTTTGTGAGCTGAAAGGCAAGATAGCAAGCTAGATGGGACAAAACTGGCCCAAGATGAATCACTGGAACTGAATTTAATCTATGTTTCCATACATTGGCAAAAGCATCCACTGTCAGCTGACTGAGTCCTGGCATACTACTGAATTCTCCAGTGCAGTTGGGTATCTGTAAGTGGGGACGACTTCTTGGGTAAGAAGTCAAATGCTAGTAAAGATTCAGCAGCCTCCTTTGTGGACTAACAAGACCGTGTGTTGGGACTCCTTTTCCACATACTGCTCTTGGCAACAGCTGAGGGTGGCTGCTTGAGTAGATGTCCTCATTGCCTGGATCACAGCATGATGGCCAGTGCTCCTCTGTGCATTCCACTCTTGCATCACAGCTTGATTTCAAGTAAGAAATGCAGTCCCACTGCCCATTATCTTGCTGCTCTTACCTCTTTGTCCAGGCAGGATCCATATGGCAGCAAGTGTAACACACCTCAGCTAGCTTGGTTACCACAAAACCACATTCGTGTGATTAATCTGCATTTGTCTGTGACAGAATCATTTACTAGTTACAGTTATTATGGTTATTGCTACCTCTTGGTTATGAATTGGTAAAATATATTGAATATGATGGTGATGTTTCTGTACCTGTGAGCAATGCACTGTTAAGATGTTTACTCTTCTGCAGTTCTGAGGAGGCTGTAGTTCTATCTGTCTTTAAACTGGGAAGAAGTTCTTTGAATCACATGCTTGTGACAGTCTGTGAGCTCTGATTGATGCAGTGTGCTTGCCTTACATTAAGAAATAACTCCATTGTTAAAAAGTTTTTTTTAACGGCAAATTTTAAAAATAAATCCAGCTTTTAAAACAAGCTGCTGGTTTTGCATTTCAGTCTGTAATCAGATCTTGCCTTTGCCAGCAGCAGAGAGGAGTCCAGGGCCTTTAGTGTTTGAACCACCCAAGATTACCTGGCTTCCTTCAAGTGGCAAAGCTTCTTCAGAGAGACAGAACAGCTGATCCTTATGGGACTGCTGGAAACAAAGATTTCCAGGGCTTTAATCAATCACAGAATCACTTAGATTGGAAAGGACCTTCAATATCATCAAGTCCAGACATCAAACTGGCATACCAAGTCTTATCACTAAACCGCGTACCTTAGTGCCATGTCCACGTGTCTCTTACATATCTCCAGGGATGGGGACACCATCACTTCCCTTGGCAGCCTGTTCCAGTGCTGAACGACCCTCTGCATGGAAAAAAATTAATAGTATCCAATTTGAACCTCACCTGGCACAACTTGAGGCTGTTTTCTTATGTCCTATTGCTTGTGACCTGAGAAAAGAGACCAACAACTTCCTCTTTGCAACCTCCTTTCAGGTAGTTGCAGAGAATGAAGAGGTCTCTCCTCAGCCTCCTCCAGATTAAAGAGTCCCAATTTCCTCAGTCATTCCTTGTATGTCTTCTTTTTCTTGTCCCTTCACCAGCTTTGTTTCATTGCTCTTCTCTGCACACACGCGAGCAACCCTAACCCACCTTGGCCCATTGATCTAGCCTGTCCAGGTCCCTCTGAAGACTCTTCCTACCCTCTAGCAGACCAGTCTTCCTGCCTAACTTCTTATTGTCTGCAAACTTCCTGAGGGTGTACTTGATCCCCTCATCCAGGTCATTGACAAAAATGTATAGCTGGCCCCAGGACTGAGCCCTGGGGTATGCCACTGATCACTGCTCACTAACTGCTTTGTTCCTTAGCATAGGAAAAAGAATAAATCATTATCCCTATATAAGAAACAGCAGATGAAAAGTAATCCTTGTAAGCTGCCTCTGCCAGTTTTATGATGTGAGTATATCCAGCAACAGTTACAGTTACTTTGGAAATAGGAAAAAAAAAAATCCTAACTTGGGCACAAGTGCCCCACTGACCCAGTATTTTCAGTGCATCTGTGGGTTCTCCAGGTGTTCATTTTCCACTGGGGATGTACAGTGCACAGCTGTTTCTCTTGCTTCCACTCTTGGTGTGGGAAGAACAGGGCTACCCAGAACCCTGCATCAGAGTCTCTGTCACGAATCAGACTAGCTCGTGGCTATTATGTGCAGCTACAGAAGCTCCCAATTCAGCTCTAACAGTCAGTGCCACTATTGAGTATTTCCACGAGGAAACAGTTCAGTAGGAACCACTTCGTTCAGTGCATTAGTTATCCAAATCTGATGTCAACCATAAAATTATGCAATATGTGAATTTGAAGCTTAAGCCAAATTAACCTAATACCACGCACAACTGCAACATCTCCAAGAAGGTAAGAAGATGGAGCTGGAAAAAAAAAAAACAACCAAAACTTGACAGTGGCTTTCAGGTTCAAATCTGAGTTTTAATAAGCTTTTTTTTCAAGCACTAGCCAAACTTCTTCCATTTTGCAAGTTTGAATCAAGTACAAAAAATATAATGTATTGCATTTTAAGTGATATATTGACATCAGTTACAGACAGCAGATCAAATTCCTCCATTGAAAACACACAGATGTTATGAGGGCTGCTCTGAAAGTAATGCCTCCTGTGTTACTCTGTTGGCCCACAATGTCAGAGGCAGATGTTGGTGGGATGGCAGCAGAGGCTGAACCTTCCCACCCATCTCCCGTTCCATGTTGTTGCCGTGTGACAGATGGCAGCAGAGGAGCACTGACACCATGGGGTCTGACATGGGAGTGTGGGTGGAGCAAAGGGGTGGGACTGAATTCCTCCATGCAGAAACAATGGCACCCACTGACATTCATCTATGCTTGCTGAGCGTTTCTGGAGCCCAAACAGTGGCTGTGGGCACAGTGAGGGGTAGTGGTGCATTTCAGCAGCAGTGACAGCGACAGTCACCTCCACTGGGGCAGACTGTTATGAGCACGGCATGCAGGCTCTTGTTCATCACTGGTGAAAATGCAGAGCTAATGGTGGTGACTGTGCTGAAAAAAAAACGTTTTGTAGCTGAGAATTTGCTCTACCAAACAGTGTTATTGTGCTCTTTGTATCTTTTGTAGTTTCCATGGAAATAAATAGGAGGCGTTACTTTTGGAGAGAACTATGTAAAAACAGTGGGTTTTCTTGAACTTCACTGTTACCTTCTAAAAGTACCACAGTTGAATCTTCTATTTGGCAGAAAGTAATTCATGTAGATCACTACTAAAGCAGCTTTCATACAAAAAAACACGGAACAGGAGGCTTTACTTCATTCCTTACGTCAGTTTCCGCGTTCCAATGGACCCTTCCCAGAGCCTCAAGGCCGGGTAAATGGGCTCTGTGAACCTGCAGCGGAAGGTGTGCAAATGAGCCATGCCATCAGTAACATTATAGAAGGAAAGGATTCCTGCTTCATAATCCAGAAAAATGCCAATGCAATCAGGATCATCTTCTATCAGCAGAGGGATCCTCTCCCCCTTGTGAAATGCCCAGTATTCAAAATCAAACTTCTTAATGCACCAAGATGCCCTGTTCCAGCCTAGTCGACAGGTCTCCGAGTCTCCTTTCCTGCCAATGGAAGGGTAGGCTGCACCAATCCACCATCCAGCTCCAGCATGAAGGAGGTCAACTTCCCAGTAATGGCTGCCGGAGAGGAACGCATCTCTGCTCAGCACTTGCCATAATTTATCAAATCTCTGGGGACCGTAAGGGTAAAATATCCTCCTCCAGTTACAGCTTACTACAAGACGGTCATCGGACAACTTCAGCCTTGGATGAAGGCTGTCATATTCCCAGGTTGGTGATCTCGCATCTGCAATCAAAACCATAAATGTACTTGAGTTTATCGTGCCTCTTGAAAAAAGCCCACATTACATACAAAGAGCCTGCAAAGGAGCCCACCGCTGGCAGTGTTTTGGCAACTGGTTTCTCAGGGAGAAAAACGACATTTTTACTAGAAAGCACTGCACTGTCTATATGCACCCATGCCTTAAAGCTGCATAGTCTTTACTGTAGGTCAGTAATATCAGTTAGTGTATGTGTGTTTCAAAAATGAGATGAAGCATACAAATAGGTAGGGCATACACACTGACAGCCTCTGCTGTAAAGCAGAACGTGTGATGACAGCCTAAGAGTTTTAGGCAGCACTGGAGCAGATCCTTGGGTTGTGAGACTTCATTCCAGTGAGATCTCCTTTGAGAAATGGGCTACGTGTCTGTGTCACACAACTCGGAGGGAAGCACCATGTACGTAGCAAAGGAACAACCTACCACCTCCCAGAGAATTTACAGCAGTTCACCTAGCATGTCACTGACAAAAGAAAAATACCCAGCCTGTAACTGCACTCTAGAAATGACTGCCTCATGCAGCAGCAGCTTGGATTTTACCATGAAGAGGATTTAAAAGGCCTGGTGCAGTGGCTGCTTCTTTTCTAGTAATGCTTGAAAAGCTGTGCAAACTGCTACTGATGTCTGCCAGTCAGATTTGCCTCAAAACTTAGATTTTCATAAAGTGCATTGCTACCAAATCTCAAGCAAATGCAAATACCTCCATTGCTTAAAAAAGGGAAAAAGAAAAAAAAAAGGCAAAAATAAAACAAACCAAGAAAAAAAAAGGAGTAAACTGCATCCAGATGCCAGTCAGTGAAATCACAGATGTGATCAGGTGTGATTTGACTAGAAAAATGCAAAATAGCTGGAGTTGTTTGGACTACTAGAGGACTGGCATTTTTCTACTTTTCCTAAGGAGTAAAATTTGTAGGTGACTTTAAGTCCAAATACTCATTTGTAACTAAGGTTTGACAGTATCAGCAGCCCATAAGCACTTGTGCATCTTTCTTAATGAAGTGGCTTGACATCTTTGGTTTTAATAAGGCTGAGAAAATATATTTTCAGAGCTTAAAGAGATGTCTGCTCACGTGTGAAACAAATGCAATGCTTTCTCCATGAACCCATCAAGTGACATCCAGAAGGAGACAGATAAAAATTTGTGAACATCAGGAGCCTCCTTCACTGCCAGACACTGCTCCTGCAGTGTTCTCTTTGCGGCCAGTGCTCAGTGACATACACAGGCTCTCCTAGCACCTAAAAACATCAGGTTCTGGTGACAAAGTGACTGACTCAATCTGGATCCTGCAGCACAGAAAGGGTGCAAGCAGGAAAAGGCCCAAGGACATCACAGCCTTTGCTTGTTGCACTCTGATTTCTTAGAGCCAACTGCATTTATAAGCACAAGAGCTGTCTGGTCTTCTCCAGCTGAGACACCTACCTGTTTGGAAAGAAAAAGTTGCAGCATCTGGGTTGTACTTGGGGGCACAGAACCAAGATAAAATTGTAATGCTGAAAAACACTCATCTGAGAACATGGCAACCTACAGGAGCAGGGACAGCATGTAACCTGCCCTCCCAGCACAGTGCTGCCACGCTGCAAGAAGTGACCACCTGCCACAGCCATGGCCTCCTCCAGGACTTTGTCTTAAACAGGCCTTTCTGCCACCATACACCGTGTTAAGAATAAATGCTGCAGCTTTTAGATTACAAACAGCCACAGCTCTCATCTGCTGCAGGCCACAGGACATGCTCATCAGCTTCCCATCTCAGACACTGTGCATCTTCCCTACCAACACCGGAGGAAACGATCGCCTCTGGATTCCCCTAGACACATTTGATGCTGGACACGCACAAGTAAAGACAGATCACAATGATGTGGAAAACAGAAATGTCTTTAAAAATTAAATTAGCCACTAAATGGTTCACGCACACTGGTATTTCTGAATAAGAACACAGGACCAAGATCCCACAGAAAGAAACTAAATTTTTTTTTCTCCCAGCCTTTCAGGCAAGGCCAAGCACTTTATCCTCCCAAACAGTGGAAAGATTAGAGCCCTTTAAAACACCCATTTAATGTAATGGCAGCACACACTCACTGGCTTGTTTCAGTGACTGGGCCAGGAGTGCCCAGAGTGCCTCTAGCTTTTGTTTAACCGTACTTACGTTTCAAGAAAAGTGCCCGATCAACAGGGGACATCGTTTTCAGCATTGTCCCAGGCTCTCTCTTTGCGGTGGCATTAAGGCTACTGAGAACATCTGGGCAGGGATGAAAGGGGACAGGTTAGGTAAGTCTGTAAGGGGGACAAGACAGCTCTACTCTCAAGGTTTTAAAAACAAAGCACCATGGGGGGATTTTCCAAGACAGGCTAGTTGTTTTCTGCCTCTTCGTTGTGAATTCCACCCATGTCCTGAGAAGGGTCATATAGATACACGCTGTTTTCCAAATTCATGGGACAATCTGTGTTACTTTTCCTGCAGAAAGGTCACTCACACTGCACGCTTTCCACCTTACGCTCTTTGGATAGCACAGAGATGCTGGATCTCAGTGATGCAAAGAAAACCACACAACCCAGCATGACCCCAAGTGAGCACCTCCCATTCCTCCAGAAGCACCCCACAATCAACTGAGAACATCAGACAACTGCAGAGAGCACTCACAGAGCACCTCGATGGCACTATCTAGCAACTTCCCACTCATTCTGCAGCAACTTTCCAGGTCTGGTCTGACCATTTTCCCCAGCCTCCTGCTCTACAGCTCTTGGTGGCAGCTCTCAGAAAAGGCATCATTAAAAGGTAGCTGGGTATAATCTGATGGCCACTGTGTCCCTGCTGACCTGTAACTCAACTAGTGTCAGGATTTCCCCATGGTTAAGTGTCTTTGTGGCTCTCTGTTAGGGAACTCCTTGCGTTAATCACACAAAACATCACTTAAGGATGAAACACCAGCCCACAGACAAAAGGAGCTGCAATTAGAACCTCTTAGCCAACCTTTAAAGTACCAAAAACCAGACATTTTTTTCAGACTGCCTGAGACAGAAAAACCACTAGGTGCATCAACTACAAAAAGCTTTCAATTTCTACAGGTACCCAAGGTCCCAGGTCTGCCAGGTGTCCTGTCAGAGCACTTACACCCAACAGTAACTGTGAGGACAAAACAGCTGCGCTGTGTAGGTGTGATGGTCTAGGGATAAAAACACCATAGGCTCTACAGGAAAAAGTAATCTATATTGAAATAGCTGATTGAGCTGGAAAAGAGCATCAGAGAAAATTTTGGCATGAAAAAGACCTTTTTCAGAATTGAAAGAGAAACTGCGTGTGTTTCTCATCACCACAGCTACAGCAACATTACAGCAATGCTGTCGAAGAACAGCACCCATGCCTGAAAAGCTGCTGTTTTTTCCAGCTCTCAGTTCATCTAGTCAAAGATCGTGCTCCTACTTACAGACCACCCTTTATTTAGAAGAGCAGGAGAAAGCAAAATTCATAGCACTCTCCCAGGTACCTTCTTTCAGCCGGACTTCCAGTGGTTTCTGCAGAATGGACTGAAGAACTTTAATGAGATGTGAATAGTGGTTGAGTATGTGCTCAAATGAGAGAGGTATCGGATGCCACTGCTCAGGCTGGGTCCTTGAATCCTGCATCTCCTTCTCGATTTCTGTGCATTTCTGAGGGCAGAAAAATGAATTCTCCAATTAGTACAGACAGTGGCATGAATGAATTCTTCCCTCCCAGCTCTTATACACCAGAGGTCGAGGACAGCTCCACTGCCAGGAGAACTACGCATCACAAGTACACCTGCACCTGCTCAACAGCCCGTTAGGAAAGCAGCTGACATGTATCTGTAGCCAAAAGGAAAAGCACTGCCACCTCCAGTAAAATGATGGTTACTGCTCAAGGAGACTGGGATTTCTTGCAATTGAAGGAGCAAAGCAATTTAGCATCAGGTTTCCTGTCCTCAGACATTCATATTGTATTATCCAAGGAAAGACCTGATAGAGTGTTAATCTTCAAGATGAACAGGCACGCCTGATTCTTGCTATATGTATGCTTATGAGTTACATTAATCTCCTACAGATCTGACATCAATCACAGCACAAACCTAACAGCTCAAAAATTAGGAACCGAGCTGGTGCACCAAAACAAAAAGAAGAAAAAACGCAGTGAGAAAGATGCTGCTTACAGAAGGATCTACAGAAGATAAACCACGAGAGCAGTCTACCAGGGACAATGAGGGTAAGAGGCAGGAAGAGAACACACAATACCACCTCCAGGAACTGAACAGGATCGCTGTACTGCTGTATTTCTCTGATTCGACGCGAGAAGGACTCCAGGGTTGCAAGCTTTTCTCGACAGGCCTGCGACTGCTGACCATGTGCTTCCAGGGCCTGCTGAGTCTTCTCATCAATGATGCTTCCTGCCAGATTCACCTCCTCCTGAAGCAGCAACTGGAGCTGGGTCACTCGGTCCAACAGCTGCTTTTTGCTCGTGGCAGCATGTGCCTATAGATGAAGCAGAAGAGTGCCCTCCCTACTCAACAGAACAAAACATTTCAGGCAGTTCTCTCCGAGGCTTTCCATGTTACATTCCTATTGAATTTTACCAACGTAATGCATCTCTTTAGAAATGGGTGCTTACCCAGTTAAGGGCAAGTGCCAGGATCTCCCTCTTTACCTCATGGATGGAAAAACTTTGGAGCAGATTCTGAGATGCTTATTTATGCAGAAAATAGAGTTTCCAGCTGGAATGTAACAGGGCCAGGTACCAAACACTACTTGCAGCTGATCTGGTCCTCCAGCAGCAACACTTTGTCCCCTTTTTAAGCAAGCTCAGGTCAGGGAGCTGCTGGGAAAAGGCCTCCTACAGAAAGTGACAGTGTCCCAAGGCTCTTCAGTGGCCCCTCCAACTCCTACTGACATTTCTGCACCAGAGCTTTGAGGTGCTCCTTGGAGCAAAGGCCACTTCATGCTCTATAAAGGAGGTGGAGGTGGTGCTTAGCACACACTCCCATTCTTAAGACGGAGTCAGCAGAGCTTTTCTTATGTTTACACACTTGAATTCAGCCAGACTATTCAATAATGCAGCTCTGTGCAATGCAAGGTGCACCAGGGAAGCCAGAATAACATGCGCTGCTGGGAATATTTACTATTCCTCCACAGAGATATTTCAACACCATTCTCCCAAACACATCTGGCTGAGCAGTGAGGGCCTTCAGAAATCCTTTTTCTCCTTTCCTTTTGATAGCAATATGTTGTAATGCACACAGGGAATACACTCCTTTCCCTGAGAAGAAGCAACTGCCTCAGTCTCTGAAAACCTGCAGGCAGAGCAAAATGTCTCCTCTTGGAAAATGATCATCCAGTGCAGAAGCAAACCAGGCTTTACCTTTAGATCATTAGCAGCTTGCTCTACATTCCTCCTGTTTCCAGCTTCTTGCTCTTTTCGCTCTTCTAGATTCCTCAAAAACGCTGTGAGGAGTTCCTGGACAGTAAAAATAAAATAAAATACGAAACAAAATGAAATTTGTTTCATAATATTTGTGAGAAAAATAGCTTTCCTTCCTTACCAGGGAGTTTGTTACTGAAACAGTTTATAAGGCTATCCAGTAAGGCCAGTGGTGATACAACATAAATATTTTATTACTTCAGACACTGCCCAGAGGTTACAAGGGTGAGATACACAGAGTTGTACAAATTATGCCACCTTCATAAGCAGCAGGGAAACTTACAGTGACAAAAACATTCTCATCTTGAAATCTATGGCACTGTATATATCTGTTGGGCCTATGTGTGTGAGCAGAGCCCAGCACTGCCCCATGTCAGAGCAGAGCCAGCTCCAGCTGCTCCAAGAGGGCCCCACTGCTGCCAGAGCTGGGCCATGGGCAATACTGGGTGCTGGGAGAGCAGATTGAAGAGACGGAAAATACTGCACAACAGTAGCTGAGAGAGACGGGTGAGCCATGGGAGAGAAGCAGCCCTGCAGGCACCAAGGTCAGTGCAGGAGGAGGCAGGAGGTGCTCCAGGCTGGAGCAGCAGCTCCCTGCAGCCCAGCAGAGGCCCCTGGAGGAGCAGGCTGTCCCCCTGCAGCCCACGGGCACGGCGCGGAGCACATCTCCACGGGCAGCCGTGGAGGAGCCCGCGGTGGGGCAGGAGCTGTGGGGGAGCTGCTGCCCGTGGGCCCCGTGGTGGAGCAGGGCCTGACGGGTGGGCCCCGTGCTACGGAGCCATGTTGGAGCAGCGCCTGGAGAGCTGCAGCTGTGGGAAGCCCACGCGGGGTCAGTTTGGGAAGGACGGCAGCCATGGGAGGGACCCCCGTGGAGGAGGGGCAGAGCAGCCATGAAGGAGCAGCAGAGATGAAACGTCATGGAGTGAGCACAGCCCCCATTCCCTGCACTGCTTGCAGGGAGGGGGTAGAGGGGTCAGGAGTGAAGGGGTGAAGTTAAGCCTGGGAGAAAGGTGAAAGAATGGAAGGTGTTTCTAGTCTTATTCTTTTCACTATCCCACTTCATTTTTAATTAGCAATAAATCAAGTTAATGCTCCCCAAGCCAACAGTAACTGGTGAGCAATCCCCTCTCCCCGTCACTACCACAGCCCACGAGCACCTCCATCCTATCTCCTCCCTGGGTCCTGTTCAGGAGGGGCAGTGACAGAGGCACCTGGCAACCAGACAAGGCCAGCTCGAAGCATTTCAGACCAGGCATGCATGCTCGTGCCCTCAGTGGCTGAGGGGCAGCTAACCGAGCACCGTCATCCAGGTGCTCAGTGGGAGGCTCTGTCTGGAGCCAAAACCCAGTGAACGTTTAGGATGTGCATGCCAAAGAGCCATCAGAAACACCCACTATCACCACAGCAATGCTGTGGCCAGCTACTGAAACAACACTACTGCCATAGCCTCCTCTGGAGACACAAGCAATGTCTCACTTGGTTATGGCAAGAACATCGGATGAAATGGGCTGCAGGCAAAACCAGAGAGCCCACAGCTGGGAGCTCCCTGGTACACGTACACAAGTGAACAGACAAATGATTTTGTTGCGTGGGGCCAGAAACTCAGGCTATGCCACCTCCTTCAGCCACAGCGATCCCGTCCTGACATCCCTGACAAACCCAAGGGCTCTGTCCCGTGTACCAGTGCAGGGAGCATCCTTCTGGGTGATGCTGCACAAGCTCAAGGAAGAACCAGCTGACAGACCCTGCGCTGCTGTTGTCGCCTCCTCCCAGTGCCATCCCCAGCCAGCACTTCCTAAAAGCGCTGAAGAAGACGATCACATGCTGCCTGCTCCAGTCCCACCGCAAGAGATCAGCTGCTCCCAGCAAACAGAGCCGCTGGCCGAAACGCAATCCCTGAGGCTACGGCAACTTTGGAGGCTGCGCCTGAAATCCCCGCAGCTGGAGGCCAGCAGATGTCAGCAGAGCCTTTCCACGGGCTGTGCTTCACACCCGGAGGCCAGCAGGTGCCACCAGCAGCGCCCAGGGGCGCGGTGCTGGGCTCCCTGTGTGCCACCAAAGCAAAGCTCGACAGCACCGTGATGTCTGAGCAGCTGCTGAGCAGGGCCTGCGCACGCCAGGGCCTTCCCTGTGCGTCTCTCTGCCCCCACAGTATGTCACGGCCCGGACCGGCCCTGCCCCACAGCACCACACCGGCGGTGAAGCAAGGAGTGGGGGTCAGGGAGCAGGGGTCAGGGCAGCCAGCGCTGGCTCAGCAGCGGGCTGGGCATCCGTGGGAGCCCGTGAGCCATTCCTGCGCTTTGCTTGTCGGGCTTTGCTCGCTGTCCCTTGCCTTCCACTTCTCTTTTGCCTGTTGAACTGTTCTCACCACGAACCACAAGTTTTCCTGCATTCACCCTCCTCTTCCTCTCCCTGCAGAAAGAGGAACAGAGCTGTGTGCCCGGGGTCGGCTGTGCCCCGCGGGCCCCGGGGGGGCCGCGGGCAGCCATGCCCTGCCACCAGCACCCAGCTCCCCGGGGACACGGTCACCCACGGCTGCCAGCACCCAGCCCACACGAGGCCAACACCAAGAACCGCTCCAACACCAAGCCCGTGCCCGGTGAAGCCTCCACAACCTCCCTCAGCCACCACCGCCTTCTGCCAGCAGAAAACCCAGGTGTGCCCACCCCGGGCAAGAACGAAGCAGGAGAATGAAGCCGAGCAGGGAGCCCACCTGCTTGTCGCGGGCGGCCTGGGGCAGCAGGCGGGCGTGGTGGCCGCGGTGCGGGCNCTGCAGCCCCGAGGGGTGGCCCCGACGTGAAGGAGAGGTGGGAAATAGGCTGCGAAGTGGCGGTGGGAGCAGTTTGCGAGTCGTTGTGTGTACGGGCACAGTGGGGTGCGGAGCGCCGAGGGCTCCGGCTGAGGGCAGGAGGAGTGTGAGGGCTGCAGGGTGCGGCCGGGGTGGTCGGGGTTGGGAAACGTCCCCAGGGGGGGTGTCTCTGGGGACCTCCGGGGCTCC
>WBMW01006325.1:70586-116073 GCA_013396635.1 Penelope pileata
CGTCCGTCCCGGAAAAGGGCAGGTGCCTCAGGAGCAGCAAAGATGAGGATTTTACAGCCCCCGGGACCCTGCTGCAGCGTTTGGCCATCCTCAGGGTGAGCACTTCAGTGCCAAACGGGAATTCCCTCACTGCACCTTGTGCCATGCTGCTTCAGCATGCGCCTTGGAGAGCGGCTGTGGCCTCATTCCTCCCATGAGGGAGCTTCAGGCTGCCCTGGGGAGGCCGAGCAGCCCCTTTCCCCCAGGCCTCCTCGGACCTGCCAGTACCACCTGGCCAGTCTCTGCAGGAGGGTTTGCTGGGCAGCGCCTGGCTCCTTCCTGCCCAGCGTGGAGGGCCGCAGAGAGCTCCTTCCTGCAGCAGAGCCCCAGCCGTGGTGTTTGCCTCTGTGCGTTCCTCCAGCCCATCACAGGCCCTCTGACCAGCAGCCCTGCTTGCTGTTGCATCAGCTCCCTGCCTCCTGGCTGAAACCCTATGGGGCTTGCAGAGGGCGCGTGCTGTCCTGTTGCCCCAGCTGCTGATAAGGGCGTCACACGGCACTGTCACAGCACTGATGCCCGAGGAGGGGTGCTGGCATCCGGCTGCCACATGCCTGGACTTTGCACTACTTCTGTTTCACATATCGCTTTGCAAAGGAACCTACTGAGCTAGGCTCCCTCGGCTTCTCAGTGGTTTTAATTGTTTGTTTTTGAGGAGAAAGCTACAATAAAACCTGAAATGTTTGCATAAACACCAGGGGATGGCCAAGTGCTGATAGCAGGCCCTCAGACCAGCTGTACTTTCACCCTGGTGCTCTGCTGTGGGGTGAAGGCTGCTGCCCTGCAGCTGTGAGGGGCTGGAGGAGTAGGAGGGCTTTGTGTGCAGCTTCTGTGTTCATCTGTGCAGTGAGGCCCTGCTATGTGCTTAGAGCAGGGGTCATATGCCTCAGGAAGTGTGGGGGCTGCTCATGGCCAGGAGGAATCCTCCTCTCCTCCAGCACAGCAGTGAGAGAGGTGGAGTTAAGCCAAGGAGACAAGAGGCAGGGAGCCATGCTCCAGAGCCGCCTCACAGCAGGCCGGGGAAGCAGTGCTGAAGGCAGGCAGAGCAGGGCTGAGTCTTCCCCTCTTCATTCTGACTTCGGAGTGAGCTAGGAGTGAGCACGGCCCACGGAGCCTGATGGAGAGGAGACTGAACCTGGATGCAGCCTTACATTTCCTCTGTCAAGCGACCATGCTGCTGCATGCACATCTGCAGTGCTTGCGTGTGGAGCTGGCTGTGGTGTAGCCATAGCATTCCCCATGTCTTTGTGCAGAAAATTCCTCGTGCAGCTCTGGCTCTGTCTTCCTTCTTGGGTGTATGGGTCCAGGGCAGTAGTGAAGCCTGTTTTTGTGTACGGTTCACAGGTTCTGGTGAGGATCTGGACTCTTTGCAGCCATCTGCAGAAGAACTGCACCACCACTTTGGCAAGGGCGTTGGGGACTGCAGTTTGGAGTGGCAGCTACGCAGCATCTGCAGACATCAAGCAATGGTGAGTCCCTGCCACATGCAGAGCAACTGTTCAGCAAGGTGAAGAAAAATGCCTGTACCAGACTGAGGTGCTTTCAGTAAAAGTCACCTTTCCCCTGGCCTCAGAAGTGAAACTATTCTTCCTGCAGAAGTCAGAATTTCCTTTGTTTTATTTTTACTCAGGGTTAACCAACTGGGAGATGTGGAGAAAGCACAAAGTCTCAATCACCCTTCTTTTATTCTGGGCCAAGTGAGCTGTCTGGCATCTTTTTCATGTGTCTGTGTATATTAAGTAACCTAATTTTAAACAGAATAGGAAGTGTCCTAGAGGTGCTGCAGCAGTTACATTTTCATGTTCAAGTTTCATTTTCCTGAAACAGAAAGCAAATTTGGAAGTTCTTGTTTTTACTGGCACTAAATGCTCTTTGCCTTTTAACATCTTCATTAACAAAGCAAATGAACGTCGGAGTTCTTTTGTGGCTTAATTGCTAATTATTTCATTTAAAAATACAGAAAGTTATTCTAGGCCTTCAGAAAAACATTGAATTATACATTCATTGCCATTTTTTTTAGTAAACTGCACTCTCAGAATTACATTTACCGAAATATACTTTCTGCAACAAGAAAGGAGCATGCTTTGAAGAAGTGTTAGAATTATTTAGACTGACGTTATGAAAAATTTGTCTTTCCTTGCAGAGTTACCGAGCTGGCTGTGTACTGCCAACCAGGTGCCCCACGGATGGAAAGGCCTCTCTGCCGTGTTGAGATGTGCCTTTGGGTGGCACCGGCTGTGGCCTGCAGAGAGGTCTGTACAGATGCCCATGACAAGCCAGAGCTTGTGTCAGATGGGAGATGCTCAATTGGTTCTGTCTTCCCTTGCCAAAGAGATCTCGAGACTGGTTGTCTCAGCCTCAGAGACCAAACACGCCAAAGACTGTGGCCATCTGAGCTGGTAAAGAAGCAACAGCCTCGTGGTGTCACTTACGTACGCCTTGGCTGATATGTTTGGTTGGTGCTTGGGTTCTAGTTGTTCCTGCTACAGAATCGTAGGGGTTGCAAGGGACCTCTGGAGATCATCTAGTCTCCAACTTCCCTGCTAAAACAGGTGATCTCCCTGCTAAAGCAGGTAAGAATTCTGCAGAAATAATCTTGCTTTTTAAAAATAGCCACAATCACCTTTTTCAGGAGACTAACTGAAGCACCACGTTTGCTCAGCATCTTTAGGAGAAACATCTCCTGGCAGTTTGAACACAGAGGATTGCTTTCAGCTTATGGTGTAGGCTTATGTGCCCTACTTTGTAGAAGCAGAGGCTGTCCCCATGCAGGGACCCTACAGACCCCAGCCACGCTGTGGAAGGGCCCCCTAAGCCACCTGCCTGCACCTGGCTGGCTTTGCTGTGGTTGGATGAGCAGGACACTGGGGCAGCTGGCCTGCATTTCCACTCTCTGAGGTGTGTGCCATGGCCATGCCCAGCCTGCATCAGCATGCTGATTCACTTTTTTAAAGAGAACTGAAGCAAAAGACCAAATAAAATCCTCCTTCTGCTCCCATTTCCCTAGTCTCTTCACAGTTTCCAGAAAAAAAAAAAAAAATCTCTTGCTTCTCTTCTGCCATGAGTCTTGTTATTAACAACCATTGGACGCAGGAAGCCCATCCAAAGGACCAGGCCATCTTGCTCCTGGGAGAAGGTAGAAAGAAAATGCACTGCTCCCTGTGTGATGGTTAGGGCAGCCCACTGCTGTGCCTCTTTCCAGTTAAGATAGGTTAGAGGGCTTTGAGTTTTGCAAAGGCCGCTGTCCCTCCTGAGCAAAATTTCGTCTTTGGAAAGGTGATCTCATAGAGTAGGTCTAGCTTTTGCTCCTGCAATACAAGCAAGGTAAGAAGCAGCAGCTGCAAGTTTTACAAGGAGGAAGCAAGCTGGACTTTGATGGCAATGTAAATAAACATAGTATTCAAGATGAAAATGCCTTCTGCCGTGTTTGCTAGCTCATGACATTGAGCCACATTGTGGTTCAGGCAGCCTTGCCCAAGGGATGCTCTTTTCACAGGGAGGAGGGGGCTTGTCCATTGCGTGGTGATTGAAGTCCCAGGAGCTAGGATCTAGGCTGCAAATCCAGCACAGAGGTGCTCAGATCAAGCAGGGCTGGCTCCCTGTGGTTTGGCTGGGAGCAGACAGCGGGGGAAAGGCAGCAAGTTCCACTACATGCACTTAGTCTGGATATACCGCTGGAGACATAGTGTCACTGGGAACTAGATATAGAATTTCAGTTTGGCACTGTTGTCAGTGTGTTTAACCTACCTGCTCTCCCCCTCTTGTACTAAGCTTTGTTTGTTCTGCTCTTCCTCTTCTCTTACTGCTGGGATTTAGCCACAGATACTTCCTGTTTGCTACAGACAAATCCGTAACTAGCAGTAAGGGGACAAAATATATTTTTTCTAGATTATCTCTTCCCATCCATCTTCGAAAATGACAGCATTATACTTTCACTTTCTGTTCTTCTACTTTGCTGGTAGTACATCCCAGGACAGCCCAGCAAAGGTAACGCTGAAATCTGTGTGCATGCACCTGGAAACAAGAACAGGTGTTTTCAATTATCCATGGTATTCTGCTCTTTGTCAGTTCTGTGCATACTTGCTCAGCACTGCCAGTGGCATAGCAGGTGCTCCTTGCCTGAGTCATAGGTTGTTGCCTTTCAGGGGCCAAAGTACCACAGCTTGGGTTGCCGCTCAGAGGACACACTATTCATCTCCCCAGAAAACTTCCAGGGAACCACCTACCCTACCCAGGTGTGGTAGATACCAACCCACAGAGCAGCTTTCGGGAAGAAGTGTCCAGAAACAGTTCCAGGTAGGTAAACACTACTCACGTCCACGTCAGGTATAAGATGTCACGAGGTGCTGTGTAGCAATGGCACCCACAGCTGGTTAGGCCACCCATGTGGAGGAACAGTTCCCTGCCTCACCAAGTCAGGTCTTCATGTAGGCTCCTGTGATTCTATTCCAAATCAACCATTATGGAAGCTGTGTTTCTGGAGCTCGTGGGCACTGTGATCTAACAAGGCACTGGATGCTGAGATCCCCCTTGGCATCAGTTATTGCTAAATCCATCAGATGCAAAGCTGTGGGCTCATTTTGGAGAGATCAGCTGCACAATCCGGCTTCTGAGGCAGTACCCAGGGAGGCTTGCAGCCCAGGTGTTTTCAGTACACGTGAATCCTCTAGGAACACAGTCCACAGTCAGCATGAGCAAATCTTGTCTGTGCTCCAAACTTCTCCAAACTACCCTAAGATTTACCAGACAGATCATCAGTTCTTTTCTTTAAGGATTAGGACAGATTGTGCCATCCATATGGATTTCTGGCTAAACATCATCCTGCTTCCTCTGGATGGATGTCAGAAGTTGACCTTCTTCACGGTGATCTTTGGTTTACCTGAAGGCTTTGGCTTCTGGCCCTTCCCCCTACCCCGACCCCCTGGGGTAGACTCCAGTCATGCAGCACTGGTTTTGTTTTGCTATTCTTCTAGTAATAAAAAGATGAAACTTGACTTGTTGGGCAAATAACACAAGAATGGGAGCATGCAGAGTTGTGTGACCTACACATACACTACTGTAATGGATATTTGCTTAGTGTCCTCTGTGTATTTCTCAGCATATTGTGTTGGTATTGCTTAGTAAATGTTAAGCCCTACAGAAGTTATATGATTTCCTGTCCTTTCATGTACAGTTAATGACTTTCTGCATTGTAGAGGTTGAGTAAATACCATGCTAACACCAATCATTTGTTGAATCATCCACCCCATCAACAGCAGAGACAAATGGCACGGTGACAGAATTGTTTTAGTGTTGGAATGATCAGTCACCCACAACCAAAGCTGACATCTTTGTTTCTGGGTGCTGTTATCTGGTGAGGTCCATGCTACCTCCTCTGTAGTTGTCAACTGCTTTACACCTTCTGCTGCTGACTGATGGTCCTCGGTGTCGAGGTCTAGCAAAAAAAGAGCGAGCATTTCCTTCCATGCTGTGTGACCTCCTGTCCCCATTACATCTCTTTGAATCTGTTGATGCTGCCCCAGCAGAGGAAGGTGAAAGGTAGTTGGCAGGAAATCTATTCTTGAAATTTGGCCTTGGTCTTGGGAAGCAAAATGACGTTGCAAAAAGTCTTATGCAAGAACAGGACCAGACAGACTCATTCACATCATGAAATCATACAGCCCCCAGATGCTCCTGGCTCTCCATGTTGGAATAGGCACTGGTAGAAAGGAAGCATACGTTGTCAAAGAGTACTGTTAGCCTTCTGTGCACAGAACAGGCATGGCCTGTGCTCAACAGCAGGTCAGTAAGTTGCACCAGGAGCAAAAGAAAGCTGTAAGAGAACTAATGCTTCAGCAGCTGTAAAACCATGTGCTTTATCAGTACCTGTGTGTATTTACCTCTTTTTTGAATTTTTGAAGAAACACTTTCTAAATCACAATGGAAAACTATTGCAGCGCTTTTTTTTTTTTTATTTATTATTTAAGATAGCAAGCCATACAAGCATCATGCCATGTATTTCACTTTATAAGTAGTATGTTGCTTGCAAGACATTTTCCATTTCCTTGTTTTAAGCATGGGTCCTTCTCATTCCCCATGTTGGCCTTTGCTCTTGAGCTGAGCACTTACCTTCAGTTATTGAACAGGTTCCTGCTACTCAAATAAGCTCTGACTCACCTGACTTCTCTCCCCACATCCCCCTCTCCAAAAAAACAAGCATCCCCTAGACCAGCCATGTGCAACCTGTGGCCCATGGGCTGCGTGAAGAACATCCCTCCCTTCACAGTCACGCCTTATTCATGTCATCACTTCTTGGCAGTTTTGTACATTTGTGATCAACTGTTTCCAAAGGTGAAGCACAGGAAGAGTAAAAATTCATCCAAAACCTCTGGTGAACACCTTGAGAACTCACTGAGCACTGCAGCCACTTCCATCAAACCAAAGTTGCAGTGGTTTCACATGAACAAGGTCAGATATCCCACCAGCAGAGCTCAGGACAGTGTGCAGGGCCGCAGCCTGGCTCTGGCATCCCTCAGCACAGCGTTTCCTGATGAGCATCCTGGGAGAGCTCTCACAAGGCTCCCTCTGTTTCCTGTTTCTCCCCATAGGTTTGACACAGGCATGTTAAGCCAAAGGAACAAAATGGATACCGTCAAAACCATGCTCCCCTGAGCCACACCACCTCCTTGCACACAGGGGGAACAGCAGCAAATGCAAAAGTAACGCCAGCACTGAGAATCGTCCTGTTTCCAGCTCGGAGCCATCCTCACAAAGCTGTTCCAGCAGCGATGTTGCTGCGTGTGAAGGACTTGATGGCTTCACATGGGGAAGCCGGTTTGACATCTCTGCTGTTACACTGACCCAGCGCTGCGCTCCCAGGGCTGAGCCTGCAGACATTACCGTGGCTGCAGGGGGGGCTGACATCTGTGATCGGCGCTGCTTGAGGTCTGTCAGCTGCTTGCTGCACCATCACCAGTGAAACGAGCACCGTTTATGGCATCTAGGCCTCACAACCAAGGGAAACAGGAAACCTGTGGTCTGAAATCTGGCCGGCGGATGCCCCTGCCGGCTGAAGCAGTTATTGTTGCCTGTGTTACTGTTTTAAGGTAAAAAAAGTACAAATACGCCAGTAGGAGAATTACTGTCATGCGTGTGTGGAATATTAACCAGTCCCTTGTGAAGCCAGTGCAGCAGGAAAACAAAAAGGATGAGGTGAGACAGAAATGTGTGCAAGAGGTGGGGAAATGTTGGAAAGACTGCAAAAATCTTGCAGTGTGCCCGCTGCTGTCTGTCAGACCGCCCAGGGCAGCCTTCTGGCAAACCTTGCTGCAGAAAGAAGGCTCACGGTGCCTGTCGGACTTCGTGCTTTCCTTCACCGCGGTCCCTGCAGCAAAAGGAGCTGCCACGAGGCTGTCTGTGGCTGGTGGCAAACCTGAAGTAACGTGCGCTGGCTGGAAGCTGGGAGGAAAGGTTTAAAAGCTGGGAGGTCAGCATGACGTGCACCCAGGTGCATCAGCATGGTGGATGCAGCAGCTGGCATGGGAAGTTCCTCACGCTCTGACACAAATCTAAACTGACTGAGGTTAGCAAAGGGACTCAAATGCTGCAGCAATGCCACTGCCCTGGAGCTACTTTGTGAGCTACTTTACAGACTGAGGAAGAGTGAGATGCTGTGACACAAAGGAAGTGGGAAGATGGGGAAGGTCAGGAGAAGACCTGTGGGTAACTCTGCTCGTCAGGCTCAGACTGGTTATAGCCAAACTACTGATGCTCCTGGAACCTGCTTTGCATGGGCGAAACAGCCAGTGTCTGGGGACAGCAGGCGTGGCTTTGCAGGTGTCTGAGCCCACGGATGCCTTTCCTGTTTCTGGTGCAGATGTTGCCATGACTATGGTGCTCTCTTGCATCTCTGTTACATACCATGTCTCTTTTCAATTTTTTTTTTCAGGAGTTTCAGCCAGTCCATACATTCCAGGTAACTTAGAAGGGGACTTCATGTATTTGCTGATTCTCCTGTCCAAGAACCATGCTCCTGTAGCATGCTAATTTCTCCGTGTTCTACAGAGTGGGTGCACAAAGCGGCACAGCGAGGCTCTGTATACAAGCGGGTTACTGATGTAATTCAGTGGAAACTTTGTGCAAGAACTGAGCATAAACTCCATCCGACTGGATCAGAAGAGCAATCTTTGCTTTGTCTATTTCCTTCATCTCCTTCATGCAGTCCCACCAGCAATTTGCTTTTTGCCCCTGATCACTGCATCACTTGATGCTGGCAGATGCCAGAAAGCTGCTTTTAGCTGTGGAAGGGAGGCTTAAACTTGCTTGCTTTGGTGAGTTTATGGCATTGAATCCTGTCTGCCAGCTGAAAGGTAAGGCAAGGTGGTGGAAAGCCAGCAAGTGGGCTGGTGCTAAGAGCAAGCAGCCACTGCCAAAATCAGCGCCTGAGACCCACAGGTGTTGCTAAGTAATTAGTGCCCATGGTTTGATAAAGTTCTCGATGAAACCTGGCAGTGCACCCCAGCATTCGGCTTCGATAACAACTGAGACAGGCTGTGAAATGGTCCCCGTTTTTGCTGACCTCGCCAGAGGAGCACTGAACAAAAATTGTGACACCTGGGTTAAGCATCCTGCTTTGAGAACAGTGCTGTGCCCCACGGTGGCAAAAGAACACACAGAGACACAGAGTAGGTAGGACTCAGGAAACAGGCAGACACTTGCTGAATCCTGCATGGGTGATACAGGTTGCAGTGGCCTCGGATCAGTGCTTTGCTGCTGTCTTCTGCCTGCACACTGCAGGGCTGGGCTCACGGTGGTCACCAAGGCCACAAACCAGACAGGTGGGAGGAAGCGGACAGGCTGCTTGCAGAAAAGTACTGCGTGAAGATATTCTTGGGAAACAAGACTTAGGTTCATGAACCCTGTTTGTTTGGAAGCAGTGGAGAGCTGCATGTATTCCCAGGGTGCAAGGTGAGGGACGTGGGGCAAGAGGAGAGCTTCACCACTGGCCAGCAGTAAGGACAGCTGCTGGGTTACAAGCAACTTGGGCTCGTGGATTTAGAGAATGGCTGGAGCTTGGCTTGGTGTTCACAATTAAGGGAGCTCGATTTGTGGTTGTCCTGGAGACAGCGAAAGAGGCGTATACTCAACTAACAGGAAACAAAGGCAGGAAATCTGCAAGTTTGGTAGTGAAAACTTGTTTTTGCCTTGCCAGACAAGGCAAACCTGGCGTGTCTCCTGCTGCCTGACAAGTGTTTTCTGAGCCTTGCTGCCCTCCGCTCAGGAGCTCCCAGCCAAGCATCCTCCTTCCTTCAGCCCAGCAGAGCAGCTGGGGCTGGCTGCCCTCCTGCCAGGGGTCTGCCTGCGGCACAACCACCACCAGGCTACAGAACACCCTCCTGCTACCCTACAGACCATGCAGCCTGCACACTTAATGCACAGTGAGTTTAGAAAAAAATATTGCAAGTAAGATCAGTTTTCTGTTGCTGGGAGCACTGTGCAGCTCAGTGCAACTCACACGGATGGCAGATCTGGCTGCAGGCTGGGCTGACCCTGGTGTTCTGAACCTCGTACAGGCTGGCACTGCCCTCACAAGCTGTTTGCAGCACGTAGGTATTCACTGGTGCTGTTCTACAGGCAAGGAGCAGGGGGAATGGGCAAAACCCCAGTGCAGAGGCAGCAGCTAAATTGGTTAACTTCGCCCTGCTTTGCTCTGCTCTCAGGGCTTTGCTGGCACAGGCTGTAAGCCAGCCACCACCCTCTCATTATAAAACAAACTACACCATTGGTGTGACCACCAATTTACTGTGTGACACTGGCTAATCAAACTCCCAATTCAGCTTAATTCATAACTCATGATGGTTTTTTTTTTCACTCCAAAGTGTAATGCGTAGCAACCCTTAATGACACTGTGTAATCTGTACGCCCAAGGAGCACTTCCATCCCCTCAAATTTTCCTATGACTACGCAGCATCTTTAGAAAGCTGATCTGTTAGGCAAGGCTTTGCTTTCTACAAATTATAGTCATTTTACACTTTCAAAAATATGACAATGTTTCATGTCATTTTCTTATGATCTCTCGAAGTACAACTAATTTATTTTTTTTTAAACTCTATGTTATGCCATCCCTGGAGGTACTGGTGAATGGAGCTGAATGCAGCTGGCGAGCAGTCACACGGTGTTGCTCAGGAGCTGGCATTGGGGCCCACCCTGTTTAATATCTTTATTGACGATCTGGATGAGGGGATTGAGTGCGCCCCTCAGCAAGTCTGCAAGTGACACCAAGCTGGGAACAAATGTTGATCTGCCTGAGGGTAGGAAGGCCCTAACAGGGAGATCTGGACAGGCTGGATCGGTGGTCTGAGGTCAACGGGATGAGGTTCAGCAAGGCCAAGTGCCAAGCCCTGCACTTCAGTCACAACAGCCCCATGTGATGCTACAGGTGTGGGGCAGAGTGGCTGAAAGCTGTGTGGAAGAAAAGGACCTGGGGGTGTTGGTTGATGTTCACCTGAACATGAGCCAGCAGTGTGCCCAGGTGGCCAAGAAGGCCAATGGCACCCTGGCCTGTATTAGAAACAGTGTAGCCAGCAGGAGCAGGGAGGTGATCATCCCCCTGTCCTCAGCTCTGGTGCGGCCGCACCTCGAGTACTGTGTTCAGCTTTGGGCCCCTCACTACAAGAAAGACATCGAGGCCCTGGAACGTGTCCAGAGAAGGGCAACAAAACTGGTGAGGGGTCTGGAACACAAGTCTGATGAGGAGCGGCTGAGGGAGCTGGGATTGTTCAGTCTGGAGGAGGCTCAGGGGAGACCTCATCGCACTCTACAGCTGCCTGAAAGGAGACTGTAGTGAGGTCGGAGATGGCCTCTTCTCCCAGGTTAACAGCGATAGGACGAGAAGTAATGGCCTTGAGCTGCACCAGGGGAGGTTCAGGTTGGGTATTAGGAAAAGTTCATTCTCAGGAGTGTGATGCATTGGGACAGGCTGCCCAGGGAGGTGGTGGAGACACTGTCCCTGCAGGTGCTCAAGAAACGTGGATGTGGCACTGAGGGACACAGATCAGTGGGCATGGTGGGGATGGGCTGATGGCTGGACTAGATGATCTCAGAGGTCTTTTTCAACCTTAAAGGTTCTATGATTCTATGATTTAAGAGATACCTGCATGTGGCGCTTAGGGACATGGTTTAGTGGTGAACGGGGTAGTGTTAGGTGATGGTTGGATTTGATGATGTATGGGTCTTTGCCAACCTAAATTATTCTATGACTTTATGCACTACCACTTAGAAGGCAAATCTTCCCCCCTCTCATGTTGCCAGTATCTGCAGTTGCATGATGCACAGACACAGGGAGAGCAGTGAAAGGAAACAAGGCACAAGGAAGAACAAGGCAGACTGGTGTAAGTGTACATCATACATTTATTACTGAACAACTCTCTCAACTCCAAAATTGGGCACAGGGATTAAAAATAAAACTTCATTGCACTACCTAGTAAAGCATTACTAGTAACTCTCATAAAAAATGTACAAATTTTGTTAAAAATTTATCAAGCCTTCAAATGATTTGGTTACAGATATTTATAATACATTTAAAACTACATATTAAATGATTTAATAGAGTATGATTTCAAGAAAACAACTGACAAAATATGATTCCAACAAAACTCATAAGCTTTCAGAATCATTAACAAATCTGAAACACAAGTAGCAAAATGAGGTAACAATGTACCAAAGAAAAAAAAACACAGCTTTTAAAAAGGCCCAAAGATAACTCAGTCAAAAATGTGTTTTCTGTAAGTAAAATAAAAAAAGGTTGGTAAATCTCATCCCAAGTATTATATGATGTGTGACAGCTGTGAAATCACATTCAAGAGCCCGTATAAAACAGTATACAACAAAAGGCTTAAATTTCATTTTGTAAAGAAAGTCACAAAATGAGACATTGGAATTATCTGTAGGCCTTGATATCCCCTTAAACTTCAAATTTAATTGGCAGTTTATGCCAAAGCCACAGCAGTGCCTATATGATAAAGCAAATGCATTATAGGTTTTTTTTTTTTTTTTTTTTTCTTTTTGGAGAGGACAGGTGATGTCAGGAAGGGAAGGAACATAAAAAATGTTTTGCTGGATGCTGGTGCTGCCTGGCACCACGGCAGGCTGTGAAATCACACACAAACGTACATAACACATGGCAGTCACAGCTCAGCACGAATCCCCATTGACAGCCACAGCCGAGAGAGCTCGGCTGCAGCTCATCTGAGCTGATCCAGAACATGTGCACGTGTGCTGATTATACACACTAACCACAGGAAGCAAGTCCACACACATCTGCAAGAGACCCATGCAAACGAATGAACCATTTCAGAAGAGACGAGCCGTAAGAGTGCAACAAATCATTTCAGGATTTTACCAAGTTAGACCCTCCAGCTCCTCAGTGTCCCAGTGCCCCAGTTTCACCAGGCAAAGAGGGACTTCACGCATCAAGATTTCTCAATTCCAGACAAAGGACAACTTTCCCTTGGCTTCAGAAGAACGTGTTTTGTTCAGTATGCATTTGGGGACCTAGCTTAGAAAAAGTGTCCTCTCCCCTTGCTTCAGACTGAATACTGAACATAGCAGTGTTAGTTATGGTTAAATCTGTACACATAGAAATTTTTCTTTTGCAGCTATATAAAAGAGCCTAAGTTTTGTAAGACATGTGGCATATGCTTTTTTTAAACAAGATGATTTCATTTGTTAAAAAAATAAATCTTCCTATATGTACTTTAACCTGCTAGGTGTTATTGTGACAAGATTACTCTTTAACTCCTCTGGAAGAAAGGAGAAATTCTAATACTTTGAAGTTGATGTAACAGCGTATTTAAATTTATTTAGTGTTCTTAGGTATGAATAGGAATGGAAGGACTCAGTGTTTTTGAGAACTACCTGCATAACTAAACAAACACAGGCAAGAGCATCTGAAATAGGGCAAAATTGTGCTTTTATTTCATTTGCACCATGAGCTGTGATTGGTCTGTAGAATATTCAAAGAGGGCAAACAGCACGGAGAACATAACACTGTCTGAAATTATAATTGATACTAAAGCATAGCAGCATACAAAAGCATCAGAAGTGATAAAAGAATAAACTTAAAGCTGAGACTGGCAGCAAGTTGCAGCAATATTGCTAACTGTGCCACTTGTGCTACTGCAACAAAAGTAATGACACAATTTCGGAGAGGCGTTTTGATGCAAGAAGTGCATCCTCTGAATAACTATGGTATAGGTGGACCTTAATATTTTGGTGGAACACCTTGAAGATGCTAGTAGCCTAAAATGTTGTAAATGAAGCTATTTTTTAAAAAAAGCACAGAGAAAACATTCAGAAAGCAGTTGGATAGAGGCTACCTCCTGTTTAACAGCGTTTTGTTCTGGAAGGTGTTGCCATTTTGTACTACAGTGGAGCACTCTGGAAACTCGATTGCAAAAACCAATGGAGTTCCTTCTTCATATCACGCTCGTCACGAAAATAAGGAGGGACAAGAAGCAGCATCAGGGCAACTGAATTCTGCAATGACCAAAAACCACCCTCCTCTTCTGTGATACAATGAAAAAAAACAGAAGTTCTACTTCTCTGAGAAAAATGCTAAAAATTTTATTTCATTCATGAAGTTGCAGGAATAAAATTGTATTTTAATTGTATACAAACTCCCTTGTAAATGACAAAGAATGTGTATGATTAAAGCCAATGTTTATAAGCTAAAAGATTACCTACTCAGCAAGCACAATGGCAAAAAAGTAAGAGCTGTTGCACAAGACCCTCAGTGTCCTTGCTGCTCCCTTTCATGAAAGAAGCATGTAACTGCAGCATCTTCAGAACTCAGGTCTAATCTGAAACCAACTGAATGCAATTACAGCCCAACTAGAAAAATTTGAAAGGAGAACAGAAACGCATCGATACTCAAATTACCAATTGAAAACGTTAATATTGCTAAACGATTTGTGCGATATTGCAACTTTACATTGATAAAATAACTCGTAAATCAGGAATTTAAAGATCTGGACTTTGTAACATACACTAAAACCCAACGTTACTCAACTATGAACAATCAGTGACCTCTTTAGTGGTACGCGCTTAAAGCCTCCAAGGAAGGGGAAGCACAACAGCTTGTTTGAAGAGTAGGTAGAAAGGTCCTTATACCTGTAAGTACATTGGGGAGGAAATACTAAATGTCTGTAATTGCTGCACCCACTGTACTCAGTGTGCAACCGCAAACACAAGGAAAGGAACCAGTGTACAGTACTAGTACTGTTTAAATAACACAGAAGATTATACATTGCAGCATAATTAATACTACACACATACGTTCTCAGCACATGCTGGTATATAGGTTCTCAAACACACATGCACACTCATTCCCAAACACGCTTCGTGCATCCTCTCACAAGCAAGCACATTCACACCACTCATTCCCACTCACAGTATCTGAAGGCTCTATATAAGGTAGATTGCTATATCGTTTGGAGCTACCACTTTTTTTTTTTTTTTAAACTTTTTCTTTTATATAAAAGCACATGCTAAAAGATCACATCCACAGTAATCTCGCAGCAACACTCAGAATGATCACACGAAAACCAGGGAATGTTAGTGCACACACAAAATTAAGCTAAAGAAAAAAATCTTTGGAGTTCCAATCACACTGTTAGTATAACAATCCCGTAAATGTGAAGACTAGTTATAAGCTTTATAATCGATTAAGTCACACAGTGCAAAGTAAGGTCCATTGACCCTTTTGTGTAAAAGAAAAGGCTGGAAGCCACATGGGTAAGTTCAATAGATAGTTCATATATACACATGACCAGGAACACCCAAACCAGACTTGTGCTCTTAGATTGGTCACTCTAATCACGATGCACTTCTGAAGCATCAGCTCTGCAAATTGGGCAGGTACGATTTGCCTGTAAAATCAGAAACAAAGAAGTGTTTACTGTAATGACAAACACATTGTTAATGTGCATATGACACGGAACATCTGTGGTAACGAGGTTGCCACTTTTAGTGCTCAAGCTTATTCAGAAGTAACAAAGTGTGTTTGTTTGTTTTTTAGAGTATGCCTGTCAATTCAGAACTATGTTTACAAAAAAAAGGGGAGGGTCCTTTTAATCTTAAAGCTCAGTTTACTGCTTTCCTTAATCTAAGTGATTGTGGTTCTCTTAATGCAGATTTAAAGTTATAATATACTGCCAGTTCATTACCAGTTAAAAATACTAAATGCAACTTCAGAACTACCACACTGAGTCCCAAAAAAGCTTAATTTAACTTAACTGCCTGACTCTTGAGATCAATGTCAGGTAACAAAGGGCACAAGAACATGACAAGCACACGATACTTCCCTGATATGTTGTCTTAACTCCCAGCAACCTGCAGATCAGGGGCTGCATGATTCAGAAGTATATTTTTTGCACTAATAGCCTGGGACAAGCTTTCTTTTTAAAATCTATGTAACCAAATTAATGTACATAAACTTATGGCATCCTCTGTCTTACAGGCTGTGTCAAGTCCAGTGATCCTAGCTCTTTTTTGGAACTCAAATGGAGTGAGTACCACTGCTGTTACTCTGTTAACTACACAAACAATTTAAGAAGTTTTACACACCGAGAAGACTTTAAAAATCTAGTGTGAACACTTCCTGAGCTCAGGGAGGAATAGGAAAAATACCACTTTAAATACCTATCTCATTTGCAGTTACTGAATGAAAATGCACATATATGTATTTTTTTTTTTTTAATTTGAAGATAAAACAACTAGGTATTTATATGTTTATATTCCTCTTGCTGATTCTCAGGCATGTGTGTGGATTGAGATTCCAAAGGACAACAGTTCTACCAAAAGTAAGCTGAAAGACTGCTGTCAGTATTTACTTGATTTTTCTTTCTCTGCACAAAATATTTGAGTGTATGCCAAATACAGGAACTTTCCTGACATTATGAAGCCAAAAAGACACAGGCTTTTAATTTCTTTTTCCAAACAACAGATTCCATCTGTAAGTCTCCAGCAACTGACTCCAGAATACATTTTTTAACATGATCACTGCAGTTTCTAATGTTTTACGAAAATTACACACAGATTTAACTGAAGCTGAACAGTACAAAATACAGAAAAAAAGTGAGACAAGATGGGAGTCAATGCCTTGTTGGCAAGAGACCTGGCTAATGCAGTTTGTAAAGATGTCTCCATGTCATCATCTACTTATTTATATATCCTGTTCTTCACATCTTCTGTATAGCTCCTGTGTTCTCTGTCATCTTATCGAGCTGCCCTAATTCTAGACCCTTTCATTTCTCTGCAAGTTGCTTTGAAGGGATATATCTTAATTATGTGAAACCACGACTATAGGTTAAGTCCTATTAATGTATATTGTGTATACAAATGTATTTACATATATGTATACATGCATAAGCATGTACGTACACATAATACATTTCACATGCCCTAAAACCTAACATTGATAGCAAAGCAGGGAGGAAGGGTATCAATATTTACCCTTTGCTACACTGGATATTGAAAACAGTTAAACTTGCCATCAACAGAGAAACTCTAATTTGTACTTCCCGTGTTACTGTATTTTTTAATTTCAAGTACTCTTGCATTTCAAGTATTACTTGAATTCACAGGCATTGTTTTGTGGAAATGAAGAACCAAGATCTGTCAATGAAAATCATTCTCTTCGTATTCCTTCTTCTTTATGCCAAAGATTATAAAGAAACATATGACATCAATTATTAAAAAATGCAACAACTAGGTGGTGCTTTCAAGTCTGCTGGTATTTCTACTCTAAAAACTAGAAACATTAAATGAGAAGAAATAAAGCAGAACGGTAAAACAACAAACAGATCCCAAAACAATAACCACCCTGCCTCAAAATCCACATAGTGAATTCCCTGTAACACTTTATTTTTTTGTTATTATTATTTTTTACCTTAAGCCATTTATCGACGCACTTGGCATGGAACTCGTGGTTACAGGGTAAGACTCTGAGTAGCTGCCTTGACTCAAAATCACACATGCACACCACACACCTAAAAAAGACAGAAAAGTTCAAATGTATCTGCTGTTTAAGAGCACCAAATATGTATTCCACACACAACTTTGCTGGTACAATGCAACATGACAGCTGCAACAGTAACCTGTATTTGTGTTTGAAGATGTGTAGTGTAGCAATGTAAATTGTGTATTCTTTTAGCCTTTTTTTTTTTTCCCCTGGGCTTTAAAAAAACGAGGCAAGTGTGGCTTCTCACAGACCCGAACCATAGTACAAATGTTTCACCAAAATTCTGTAAAGTTAACTCCCTACTAATGCTGGAGGTCAAACTGATGGGGAGACACTAGAGGATCAGAGAAAAAAAATTCTTGCAATGAATTTGACAATCAGCTACCTTGTAGCTGTAGTGCTTTTCCACTTGGTTGTACAGATCTTTCAAGAATAAGTTGAAGGGTCTTTAATGTGCACTCTTAATCTACTGACTAAACACTTATCAGGAGCACTTGGAACTTCAACACTTGAAGCTATTTTAACACAGGTCAAAATCCAAATTGTCAATGTAATTTTAATATCTAAGGATGCTGAACAAATCCTAGAACAATACTTTGAATCCTTCAGAGTTTTTTAAATGATGAAGAACTAAACTGAAACAACTCTAAATGACGTGAGACTAGACAGAAGTTTTAACGTGAGGTTACAGAGCATGATCTGGAAAGTAATCTAATTTAAAAAATTAAAATTAAACTGTTTATTGATAATGACTACTTTTAGTCCTTCCAGTACGGTTGAGGCTACAATCTAAAGAAATGAAAATACAGCCACGTCCATTACGTAACTTTGAAAGAGACACAGATACTTACAGTGTCTGCTCTGACTGGTGGTTGTTCGGATTGAACCTATAGGATGGGAGCTGCTCAATGTCTGCCTTTGTAAGTCCTCGTGGTTTGGCTTCTCCCAGACGTTCTGCCAAATTCAGCAGTGCCTGCAAAATATGGAAATTAGACATTTAAAAATGTGCTGCTTAAAGAAGTTCTGGTTCCATGAGATGTGGAGGTGCTGTTACATATCTCTACACAACCAGGTAGCACAAGTCACCCTTCTGTAAAAAAATGTTTAGAACCTTAGCTCTCCCCTATAACACAAGCCTCATCAGGAAGATTTGTCCATCATCTTTCAGCCATCTTTCTGAATTATACAGGATGTTCTCTTTGGGATTTCAAAATCTAAAATGAAACTTCAAACCACTCTCATGCTTGCATACATAGCTTGGTACATATTTTGCTTCTGAAAGATCTCCTCACCCCACTATGAAATTAATAGCAGAAGAAAACAGAAAAAATTGTCAACAGATTTGCTTCTTAAGAATACAGAATCAGAGAATCCTTAGAGTTGGAAGGGACCTTTAAAGGTCATCTAGCCCAACTCCCCTGCAATGCACAGGGACATCTACAGCTAAATCAGGGTGCTCAGAGTCTGGTCCAGCCTGACCTTGAATGTCTCCAGGGATGAGGCTTCCACCACACCTCTGGGCAACCTGTTCCAGTGCTTCACCACCTTTACTGTAAAAAATACTTTTTTTGTATCCAATCTCAATCTCCTCTGTATAAGTTTGAAACCATTTCCCCTTGTTCTGTCACAAGAGATCCTGCTAAAGAGCCTGTCCCCTTCTTTCTTATAGTCCCCATTCAGATACCGAAACACCACTACCAGGTTTCCCCAGAGCCTTCTCTTCTCCAGGCTGAACGGCCTCAGCTCTCTCAGCCTGTCCTCACAGGGGAGGTGTTCTCTCTGGCTTCAACCCTGCAGCCAGTTCCTCCTCCATTGAACAATCTACCCATCTAATCCATATCTTTCCAGTTTGGAGAGAAGGATGCTGTGGGGGACTGTGTCAAAGGCCTTGTTGAAATCCAGATGACATCAGTGGCTCTTCCCTTGTCCATTGATGCAGTCACATCATCACAGAAGGCCACGAGATTGGTCAGGCAGGACTTGCCGTTGGTGAAGCCATGCTGGTTGTCTCGTATCACCTCCCTCTCCTTCATGTGCCTAAGTGTAACTTCCAGGAGGATCTGCTGTGTGATCTTTCTCAGCACAGAGGTGAGGCTGACAGGTCAGTAGTTCCCTGGGTCATCTTTTCTACCCTTCTTAAAAATGGGAGTGACATTGCCTCTTTTCCAGTCACCAGTGACTTCACCTGACCACCACAATTTTTCAGATATCATTTAGAGTGGCTTGGCAACTACACATCAGCCAATTCCCTCAGGACTCTGGTCTGGATCTCATCACGACCCAAAGACTTGCGGATGTTCAGGTTCCTCAGGTGGTCACAAACGTGCTCTTCACTCACAGTGGGAGGGACATTGCTTCCCCAGTCTCCTCCTTCCGAACCACTCATTTGAGGGCTGTGTGACGAGCAGTTGTCAGAGAAGACCGAGGCAAAAAAGTTGTTAAGTACTTCAGCCTTCTCCTTGTCTGTTGTTGCCAGCCTGCCCATATTGCTCTACAGGGGGAGTACATCCTCTTGGACTTTCCTTTTCTGTTTCTTCTTGGCATCCCTTGCCAAGCTTGGTTCAAACTGGGCCTTGGCTCTCCTGACTCCACCCCTACACAGCCTAGCAGATTCCTTACATTCTTCCCAGAGTACCTGTCCCTGCTTCCATTGCCTGTGCATTTTCTTCTTGCTCTCCAGTTTGAGCAGCAGGTCCTGGTTCAGCCGCACTGGTCTCTTCCCTCCCTTTCCTGACTTCTAAACCTGGGAATGGAGAGTTCTTGAGTCCTAAGGAAAGCGTCCTTAAAGATCTTCCAGCTCTGCTCCACACCTTTGTCCATGAGGACAGTTTCCCAGGGGGTTTTGCTGACCAACTCCTTGAAGAGCTGGAGGTTAGCTTTCCTAAAATTTAGTGTCCTGATTTTACTCTTTGACTGTTTGATGTCCCTCAGGAGGCACGAACTCCACCACTGCACGATCACTACAGCACAGACTGTGAGAGAAACCAAGAACTTAAAGGGACAGTTTCTGATTCCCTTTTCCTATCTTGAATAGATGAACTGAGAGATGGATATTTTATAATGAATTTGGAAAATCAATACATACCATCGAAGTTTAAGTACTTTTTTGCTGAATCTTATGTTCATTTTCTATGAAAGAAGCATTGCAGCCAAGAGCCTCTCATGTAATTAATTTGCACTCTGTCATTTACATCCCCCTTCCTTTTTTTTTTTTTTTTTTTAAACTGGAAAAATATCACTACAAACTTGGAGAATGAATGCATAGAAAACTTACGATTTGGTGAAAGCTGCAAACCAGTACTAATCACAAAGACATTTCCAATATTGTCAGATTTAGGGCCCAAAGTCTAAGAAACAAGATGACGCCTCTTCTGAACTAGCACAGAAGTTACTACAGAAACGCTCACTGCTAAACTGGCAATGGTGTGCTGCGCCTACACAGGGCTCTTCAGAGGAACATGGGTGAAGAGATGCAAAATAAGAATTTTTGAAAGAAAAAAAGAAGTTTTTGAAGAGAAACCCAAGGGAATCCAGTAGTCTCAGAACCAGCAAAGGCATAACAGCCTGGACTGCCCTGCAATTACCTAGGATATCAAGGAGGGTTCTACATCTATAGATGTGAATAACTGTACCCTCCTGAGGGTAAAGAAGAAAAGGCATTAAAGCAGCTTTATAAATCTTACACTCAGATCAATTAATCCTATATTATACCACTGTTCTGTATTAGTACTATTCTGCAGTTATGCAAATAAGAGCAGTAACTTTTCTTCTGAAAGTGCTTTATTTCTTTTTGATATTTAATACCAATTACAATTCAAAAGAAGAAGAGTAGTATGTAGAACATAAGGGCTGAACAATTTAATGATTTGAACAAGGATTTAATGATTAAATGATATGTAAGGGTGGTTTCTGGGAAAAAGCAATAGACAAGAAGTAAAGCACTTCAAACATCCAGTATCAGGAACAAATAGGAAAAGATGGTTTCTGGATTCTGTCTTCACATTTATTACACTTATTTGAAAGGCAAAAACAGGATTAAAAGGCTAGTTATTATTCAATTTTATGTACTGCTTAAGCAAAATCCATTCTTTAAATGTAGTTGCAGTTTGCATACCAACCTCATAGTTCTCTACCTCTCCGTCTTCCACATCCAACTCAAAGCTGAAAGCTGGTCCAACTGCAGGTGGCACTGGGAGCATTGATCTACCACGAGAGCAAACAATGTATAAGGCTCAGCATCTTGCTGAAGTAAAGCACAGAAACATACAGCATTGCCGAATACTCATCCTTCTCAAAATGACAAGTTCTCAGAACTGATGGAAATATCACATTTGAAATCAAGAACTGGGATTTCAAGTGAAAGAATCGGGAGAAAAGATAATTCTGCCACTTTCTGACACTTGCAGTGGTGCTTTCTTAATTGCACGCATGTCTTAACTGATACTTAGAATACTGATTTTTGAAACAATGCTAGGCAATCTCTTGATTATCACACATTATGGAGAGCTAGCACAGACATTGAATTTATGCTCTGGATTTAACTAATACTTTATTTTTTTAAGTGGATAAAATATAAGTAAAGATTAGGAACTCTAAGCTCACCTAACTCTCCAACACTTTTGTGTTGTGTTGTGCCCTGTAAGTCTATAACACACAATGAAGGTAATTAGGATATGCCACTGGACCAAATTCCGCACAGAAGGCAAGCACAAATTCAAGTTCTCACATATTGTGATATCGGTCAAAGCAGAGTCTCTTCAGACAGGCAAGAGACAGTTGTTCTGTTTTTAAGCTAAACAAGTACAGAACAGTACTGTTGGCCAAAACTTAGCGCACAGACATGAAATCACAAATTCACAATATTAATATAAACTTCAACTCATTAAATAATCAGGATGACTTCAATTGCTGCCACAGTATGCCTCAGTGTGTTGCTAACAGACAGGCAAGAAGCTGTGACATCACTCTCAGAATGTAAAGCACAAAGTTAACAGCTTCAGTGCATCAGACTTCTGGTGTCATTTGCATGCCACATCTGAAATTGTGCAGAGAGAAACCATAAATCTGATGACACCAGGTGGCAACATGTGATTATTGATTTGTCCATGTCAATTCTGCCACCAGAAAACCTTTGTTTTTCAAAGATGTGTATTTCCAAAAAAAAAGATTTTATGAAGACTTGTAAAACCCACGTCATAGACCCAAAGCCAAGCAGAGGGCCTCCCGCAATACACTACAGATAACTCCTAAATGTTACTTGCCCCGCACCTTATATTCCAAAAACACCTAATCAAAGGTGTAATAGAAGCTCAAATACTGTCACAGATTAGCAGTTTAGCCAATAAAGAGTAAAACCTAACAGAAACCTCCCACCTCTCTATTTTGATAAGTAAAGACCCTCAGGACCTTAACCTACATTTTAACTATTAAATCTATAAAAGTATCCACAAAGCGAGTTTTTAAACTACGTCCAATGTGTTTACAGAGAGTTCAGAAAAGAGGCACTGCAGCCTCAAAACTACATTGGACAAAACTGTACATTTGTATTTTCCCTTGCACAAGTGCGTATGCTACCCACAACAGGCTGGAAATTTTACATAGGAATGGAAGCTTTCCTCCCTTCTGGTGCAGTTGAACTATGCCCGCTATCTGGTAGAGCCCAACCATAAAAAATGCAGATCTCTGTTGAGAAGATTAGTTAACTCACGTGACCTTGTAATAACCTACGTAGAAGCAAATGTACTTGGAACTTACAGCACGTAAGGTAGTAGGCTAGGATGGTAAGGGTGTGGAGGTATTGGCTGCTGTGATCGGTATCTGCTGCGCCCTGTGAGTCTTCGAGGCATAAACGGTGGGTAAGGCTGCAAGAGAGAAGAAAATAAGCTTCTTCTGAAACTTGTGGAATTGGTACTCGTGCCCAGTTCTGGGCGTCCCAGTACAAAACAGAGTGAGGAAGGTACTGAGAGAGTATAGCACAGGGCCACCAAGAGGATGAAGGGCCTGGAGCACCTCTCCTATGAGAAGAGGCTGAGAGAGCTGGGACTGTTCAGCCTGGAGAAGACAGGGCTCAGGGGTGATTTCATCAATGTGTACAAGTACCTGAAGGGAGGGTGCAAAGAGGACAGAGCCAGGCTGTTTTCAAGTGGTGCCCAGTGCCAGGACAAGAGGCCACAGGCACAATCTGGAACGCGGGAGCACACCAAGAAGCACTTCACTGTGTGGGTGACTGAGTGCTGGAACAGGCTGCCCAGAGAGGCTGTACAGTCTCCACCTTGGAGATCTTCAAAAGCTGCCTGGACATGCTGCTGGACAAACAGCTCTAGGTGTCCTTGCTTGAGGACAGCGGACTGGACCAGAGAACCTCCAGGGGCCCTTTCCAACCTCAACCACTCTGTTATCCTGTGATTCAACATTTGGTTTTCCTCATTGTGAAATAAACTGAGATCTGAATAGCAAAACCCACTTTCAATAAGGTATTACTCAAAAAATCCGGCCATTTCGGACATTATGTCCAAAAAACATCAGCCTCTTACAGCAATTTGAAACAAAAATTCCTATCAGTTATGCAGTCTTACCACTCCATGTGAAAAAGTAGGAACATGCAACAGAAATCCTTGCAAGACCTTTTGTGCTTAGTCCACATTTCCAGCGGTTTGGGAAGCAGACGAGACTTGAACTACTGACTCTTTTGTAAATATGAGTCCAGGTTTTAGGCTTGGTGCTATTATAAAGGCTTGTGCACAGGACTAAGCAAAATCTTAAAACAAGAACTTGGGAAGATCTGCAGCTGTTACCTTCCTGAATTCTGTCTTTGGCATAAGCTTAACGTGTGCTAGGGGGCAGCACCGCTACGCACTACAGAAAAATCTCTGATCAAGATTTAAAAAAGCAGTGGCATACAATCACACTGGCATTAAAGAGAGGTTGAAAGCAACTCTATCTGTATAGTTTAGTTAGTGAACTTAATCTGAACAATGTCTAGAGAGGCAGTCAAGCCTACAGCTTCTGCTTCCATGGATAAAACACAGCCTTTGTATTTTTCATTTGTATGCTATGCCCTTCACTTAAATATTTAAGTTTTCAGTATTATTGTTCAAAATTCCTTCTTTTACGTATTAAAATGGGGACATAAATGGTAAAAATTTTCCATTTAATTGTAAATTGTTTTTTTCCCAGAAATATTCAGAGTACTAAGAATGTCTATTGACTTTTAAAGATGAAATTCACGAATCACTATTGAATTCACATTTGAAGGCCTTAAGGTATCTCTTTCTTTGGAACAAAGAACACTCAAAATGTTTATTAACATGCATTTATTCTTCCATGTTTGAACACACAAAAGCCCAGCATCACCAATAACTAATCTAAAAACCCTTAACTTTACAACAGAAATATAATAGATAGCCAGTTTTACATAAAGTTTACATATGAACACAAACAAAATATGAAAAAATAGGGTCTTTTTCTTGAAAGTAAGATCTCAAACTAGACAGAGTAAATACTAGCTTTACAGCTTTGAGAATTCTGCATTCCAGAAATATTATTAGAAAATAATTAGAAATTATTAGTTCAGTTTTGAATTAATTGACTGAAAGAGAACCAGAGATGCAGCCATTCCATTATGATTTTAATATAAATAGAACATTAGTGACCATTTAAAGAATATCAAGCTTTTCTTAAAATCACTTTGAATCCATGGAAAAATTTTAAAAATATTTAGGATTGCTTTATAAAAGATCATATGATTACTTGTAATATACCTCTATTCCACCCCTCAGCTGTATACAACCCAGAATTAAAGCACCAGAGAGGAAAAACAACATGTAATCTGCATAAACATGTTATTTTATACTCTATTTACTTTTAAAGACTGAACTTGGAAATTAATAAAAACTCACTCCAACTAAGATGTTTATGATGTGAATAAAATTTAAGCAACACACAAGTTTTGAAAAGTGTATTTGAAAGCATTTCACAGTGACTGAAAATTTCACAGGAAGCTTTTTCACATTTAGTTTTAGCTTGGTTGAGTGATTTCAAGGAGACTAATAAAGAAATGTTAGCTCTATGTTCTGTAGTTACAGGCACTAAAATTTCATTCTAATTTAAAGGCTGACATGACAGTGTGCCTCTAAAACCTGACGACTTGATGGACAGCTGAAGTATTAAAAAAATTCAGACCCAACCTCTCAACTTGCAGTTATTTCTTCAAGCAATACAAAAGTGGGAAAGGCTTTTTCAAAACAAAACAAAACCCAACAGACTGAAGCGCACCACGAAGACCCTAGAGGTAGCAGAGATACTGGATGCAGCCTAACCACTGGAGCACAAAACTCAGCACAGATTTCATCCTGCACCAGGTTTCATCTTGTGCTGTTGCAGTTGAACTGCCTGTAGTCCTCCAGAAAGCCGGCTTAAAACCACCCTGACTGTTTCTGCAATACGGCACAGTCTGCAGTATGCGAGTGCTCTATACAACTGCTTGTCCGTACACTGCAAATGTTCTGGAAAAAAACTATTTTTAAAGCATTCCAGTTTTTCTAACCTGTAGAAACTCAACGTATGGATGAAGAATTAGCTACAAGATAAGTGACAACAGAGCTTTTCTAAAACACACTAACTAGTTTCTACAGTAGAAGTCCTGGCAAAGTGGAATGGTTTTACAGTAACTGTTGTCATACTCTCTCTGTTGTTACCAGAAATCATTTACTGGTATCAATAGTACAGGTCACCCTTAATTCGATTAAAATTAGCTTAATGAAAATATTACAGCATGCAGCTGTAGTCATTAACAGACCACAACTGCAAGAAGTGCAAGTTTTCAACAAAACATACTACAGATCTGAGTGCGAGACAGCTGACAGTGTGACCGAGAACATCGTGCGTAGAACAATACTTACAACACCAAATGACACTTCCTGGTGTAAAGGATCATGAGTTAAGAATTGGAGAGGAGCTGAGGCAGGCAATGTTGGTGGATGGGCTGAGGGAGGATACGTAAAACCTCCTACAGGAAGATGCTCTCCAAGCAGTTCTACTTCATTTTCTATCCTTTGAAATGGCTAAAAAAAAAATAAAAATAAAAATAAATCTTTGCTGCAGTAATAGAGATGCAATTTTTCCCTCACTAAAGAATTGCAATTCCTTATGCATATGTGAAGCTACTGTGGTCAATCTTGTAGGATAAAAAAATTACAAGTATAATGGCACTTCCTTTCACAGAATAATGGTATGAACAATTCCTGTGTCATTAACACTACCAAAAAGCAAAGACAATGCTACCCATTTGATATTAATTCACTTTTTCCAGCCAGCCATGCTTACTGACCAGGGATTTATGCCATTTAGCAAGTATAGGAGTAAATGTAATTTCCTCTCTTGTGCATTTTTCAAGACAAATATTTGCTCTCCTTCTTTCTAGGTCAGTCTCACTGTACAACTATGAGAGAGGAAAAAAAAAAAAAACAACTAAAGACAAGAACTGAAACTGTTTTAGACAATCTGAGGAGAGGAGAGTGAATATGGTGAAGCCAGTGGTATCAAACCGTGAACGATAAGGTAATCAAGTAGGTGCTTTCCTAGGAGATACTGCAAACAGTCCTACCAAGACCACGAAGTCCAGTGGTTTCAGAACAACGAGAGTCCAGCTCAATACTGTAGTCCAGACAATCGTTGTACATTACAGTGTTGCAGAGAAAGACCTTGGGGTCCTGGTGGACAACGGGTTGGCCATGAGCCAGCAGTGTGCCCTGATGGTCAATAAGCCCAATGGTATCCCGGGGTGCATTAAAAAGAGCATTGCCAGCAGGTCAAGGGAGGTGATCCTCTCCTCTGCTCTGCTTTTGAGGGGCCACATCTGGAGTGCTGTGGACAGGGAACTGCTGGAGAGAGTCCAACAGAGAGCCATGAAGACAATTAGGTGCATGGAGTATCTCCACTTTGAGGAAAGTCAGAGAGACCTAGGACTGTTCAGCCTGAAGAAAAGGAGATTTAGAGGCGATACTTGCTTACAAGTATCTAAGGTCAATTGGATGGGGACTGGCTCTTTTCAGAGGTACCCAGCCATAGAACAAGGGGCAATGGCCATAAACTGGAACACAGGAAGAAAAAATTCTTTACTTTGAGGGTGGCAGAGCACTGGAACAGGCTGCCCAGAGAGGCTGTGGAATCTCCTCTGGAGACCCATCTGGTCACTTTCCTGTGCAACCTCCTGTAGGCAACCTGCTTTAGCAAGGGGCTGGACTCAACGATCTCTAGAGGTCCTTTTCAACTCCTACAATTCTGTGGTACATCAGGCCCAACAGTACCCAAAAAATACCCAGGACTGTCACTGTTTCATTAATACACCTTTAAATTCCTCACTTAAAGAAATTCAACTAAGAAATCCATCTTCTGGCAGAAAAGGAAAATCCTGCTTCCCTCTCATGCAGAACAAACTTTTAAGTCAACGTATTCTCAAAGCACTAAAATATAAGCTTTTTGCCAGAGCTGAAAGTTGGCAGTCAAGACTAGTCAATAGCCTAAGTAAGCAATCCAAGCTAAAACTAGAGTTCACACATTTCCTAAAACAAAGTCTTATTAAGATTACTGCTGAAAACCGTATCTTTCCTGCTGTTCTCCCATTATTGTAAAAAAGCTATTAAAGCAGTTAACCACGTCTAAGATATGGCAAGATAAGTCACAGCAATGTTTGTAAGTAACAATGGAATGGCCTCCTATTTCTGCATTAGTAAAATATTGGCATCTTCTGGTCAAAGAGGCAAATAAATGGATGGGAGATAACCCATATGAGGTTAGAGAACACTCCACAGTAACAGCTGGACGCCAGAAATTAAAATCTAATTTATCTCCTCAAATCCAGAGTCACATTTTGCTATGCTTGCATAGTCGCTCTCACTAAGCCAAATCTGCTTAAGCAAAAAGCGCCAATAATTTTTGCAAGTGAAAAAGAGAAGAAAGGGAGAGATGGCAGGCTCTTCAATATGTCTGGAAGCCCTAGGGTCTTCATGTTCTAGCGAAAATGCTGTCCACTTAAAAATTAACTGAGAAGTAATACAATGGAAGCATCTAATAATAGCAACATTTCTGTCCTTTCTTATCTCTCTGCTAAGTTTTTATCTGAGACTGCTGCTGTTCTATATAGTGTCCTCTGGATTCTCTTTGGCTTCCTGAAAAAGAAATATCTGAAAAACAGCTGGTAAAGAACATATACATCTTTTTTGACAAAAAGTAAAGGCCTATGAAGAAACAGCACTGACAACAGCAGATGAAATTTGAAGAGAAACGATGAATTTAAAACTGGTTTTTCATTTAAGTAGTTAAGAGACTTGCTAAGGAAGCAACAATGCAAAACCTTGATACTTTAAACAAAATCCTTCTGTTTCCTGAGTGAGGTATCAGTACCATCTGCTCCTGCAGCCATACCAATTCTAAGGAGAGAGGGTAAGAAGCATTACTTACCGAACGTGACTGCTGTGCTTGGAAGGGAACAAATTGTCCTGGAGGTGGTAAGTGAGGAGGGTGGTGTGGAGAGAGATGAGAAGGATGCAAGAGGAACGGGTCGCTAGAAATGAGAGGTGGAAATGCTGCATACGGTACTGGTAGGTGCTGAACTGAGCATGCCTGAAGCATCTGAAATGAAAACAACATATTTTTTGTCTCTAGCACAAAGTCTCTACAGAACAATTCATGTTTATCATGGAAAGTTATCATTAAAAGAAAGCAGTTCTCTTGCCTCCTTGGAAAAGCCTCCAAAACAGACATAAATAGCAAATCATTCAAATACACAACTAGCATACCACAGGCTCTAGAAATACCACAGTGTGACATCTCCTAGGTGTAAAGTAGCTCTCATTTCTCAAGGTCAATGGGAGTTGGGATTTCCAATGCTCAGTATTAGACACACTCATAAGTAAAGAGCAGACACATTTACCCTACTAATGTTCTCTCATGTTTTACCTTTAAAATGACATGCCAAAGCAAGTGTTTCAACCACTTCAAGCTGTAGCTGAGGGATTGCCAGCTGTCTGTGCCTTAAAACATCTACTGCCTTATATATAACAAATAATTCAAACTCTGCTCAGTTCTGTTCTTTGAGGGGAACCTTGTGCTCTGAAGGAGGCTACCTGAGATATACTTACTGCAGGAAATAGTCCTTTCTTTCTCATCTTTGAAACTACTACAGAAGCAACTTTGGGCACTGAAGTTGGAACGCAGATGTGGTGAAAGCACCACAGGCAAGCAGGAATATGTTTCATGGAAGAATTCAGTTTTAATTTTCAGTTCTAGATACAGAGGAGCAAGAAAATCTTCATTCTTCTTCTTGCTTTTTGATCTATTATCAGAATGTCAGGCATCTCTGCTAAATTTTTGTCCATTAAAAGAGTAATTCATAACATACTTGTTAGCTGAAAACAACAGGCATCTTTGTTTTACATGAACAAAGCTGTTTATTAAGACAGTTTTAAATTCCACCACCCCACGTGCAAGCCTATCAGACTTTATGAAGTAATGTGGAATGCTCAGTTCTGATCTCTCACTTTTTTTTAAATCTTCTGTCACACAATACATACTGTGTATGCTGATTATATACTGGCAAAAAGGTAAAGGTATCTAGCTTAGGTTACAGTAGTGAAGGTGGAGTCACTGCCCCATTTACCGTGATCATCACAAAATATACATCTTTGTGTGCATCGAAACAGCAACAGATTAATCTGACATACTAATGTTTCCTATATGCTGCCTATTCTTCATCCTCAGGTACTAGCTCCTTTCTATGAAAAGGAAATACCATTGGCAGGTGTTTCTGTGTTTCTACTACTAAAACACGATTGCTACTTTATTTTACTAAACTGAAAACTGTTCTCTGAAGTAGTTGGAAGAGAGATTTGCAGGTACATGACCCAGGTAGGACATAACCCTGCTTTAAGATAGGAATTACTTTTAGGGAACAGCTTAAAATAGGTGTGACTCCAAGACTCCATGTAATAAAAGATAGTGTAGCTACTCGCAGTTAGTATGTTGGGAACTACTGTGCTAAGTAACAGCAAATGAGGTTGCATGATCTTTTAAGTGGAAGTAATGAAAACTATTAGTTTATTCATTCACATTTCTGGAAAAATCCTGCTATTTGAACAGCATTTGAACATTTATGCTTTTGTAAGTTGTAGGACCAATGACTGTATTTTACACATGATGTGTTTATTATATAGTTACACATACTGTGAATGAAACAAATTTTGTTAAAGCAACAAAATGATAGTCGGAAGTTTGCAAGTGAAGTCAGAGGGAGCAAGGCAACATACCAGAGGGCAGGGCTGCCTTTCTGATGTACTTTTATAGGCTAGAAAAAGTGGATGACAAGAACCATGTCGAGTTAAATACAAAGTGTGGCACTGGAACAGAAGAACCTCATGGAACAGGACACTGGTTGGGGAAAAAATTGGTTCTACTGGGCAATCCAAACAGCAGTACAAAAACAGCAGCGTACTTCTGTAGTTAAGATGACCTACAGCATGCTAGGTTGCATTAATAAAAGTGTAGTTAGTAGGTTAAGGTAAGGGATTACGTCTGTATTTGATGCTTGTGATACTGCATCATAAGTCCTGTGTCTGATCTTGTCTTTTCTAGTACCAAAACCAGACACTGACAAACTGAAATGCGTCCACTGATGGTGAGGAGCTTGGGTCACTCAGCATAAAAGAAGAGGCTGCAGAACTGCATTCGCTCTGCCTTAAAAAGAGAAAACTAAGTAATGACCCTACCACTGCTTTCAGCTCCTTCACAAGAATGGGTAGGAAGAGCCTGATTCTTTCTCAAGCTGCACAGTGAACAAGAAACTAAAGAAAAAAAAGTTGCAACAAAGGAAATTACACTCAGATATACAGAAGCTCTTCACCGTAAGGACAGTCAAACACTGGAGCAGAGGCTCTCAACAGCTGCAAAATCTCCATCCTTGGAAACTGGTGACCACCAGATGATCTCTTAGCTTATATTACTCCTCTATTTTATGACTTAAAATAGAAGAAAATTTAAAGTCTGCCTGCTGATGTTACGTAAGTTCAACCTTGATTAATTCTTTATGTTCGGTTGTACTGCATCCATTCTCTCAACACACTTGATTAAGTGCTGTATGTACATTTCAAGCAACCTGGTTAGATATTAATAATCCAACTCTTTATTTGTGTATAAATGACAGTTGCACTGCTAAATTACAAAACATTTTACAAATTGTACAGATAAAACAACTGTTCAAAGCAGAGGCTAAGAAGTTATTTTCGTTTTCTGGATTCCCCTAAATCCCAATATAGCTTTAAATTTGTCTCCTTAGCATGTGTTGCCTTCTTGCCTTGCTGAATTTACCACCCAGGTACTGTTTCAATCATTGAGTATTTGCTCTGAGATTGCTTTCCTCTACTAACTATACAATAAATAGAAGAAGTTCTCTGTCTCAGGGATACCTACTAACTCACGTAATAGATTTTCATCAGTTTGAAAGGTAAGGGGAAATAATGCTCACAGATATTTCAGAGTAGCCAGCAGTATGTCAGAGGCACTGCTGTGTCTCATGAGGATAAAGAGCTTCTGGACAACCTGAATGCACGTTACCCTCACTCTTCAACGAGCAACTTCAACAGAGAAACAGGTGGTCACTTGAGGGGTTTTGTTTTGGTTCCATAGGCTTGTTATGCCCTCTGGTCACAGAACATGCAACAGAGGAAAAGCTGAATTTGCGACACTACTGGCAAACAGACAGCTGGCAGAGTTCAATGCATATACTGACATTACAGATAGCTGCTGGACACCACATACAGTTTTTATGTATGAAATTACCGATTTATACTAGAGAAGGGTAAAAAAAGCTGCAGATCTTCCAGAAAGTTCTAAAACTTTTATCTGTACACTTGAAACTTCTTGGGGGTATCTCTTTTACTTCTCCAGCTCTAGTGCCTGTTTGCACTTAATGGTGAAATTTCTACAGAACAGCATAGCATGGGAATGCTATGAACTGGAAAGCAATATCTCTGAGTTGATATAAGAACATTTCTGAGAAAACAGTTCATATTCTTTCAATTTTCAAGTTGGCAAGTCAGTCAGTCAAGGCATGTTATTTCACTCCCAGAAAGGCTGAGAGAGACATCATTATTAAAGAATATTTTGACTCATTTTGTGAGGGCATTTCCAGCTCAGCTTCTCAGCTTTTACTGATCTTTAGCACTTCTCAGAAGAAAAGTGGCTTCGGTCTGTCAGATCTTCTTTGTATATAACCAATCCACGAACAAGGTCTCTATAAGATTTTTTTTTTGGTAAGCTAACCAATAAAAGCCTTGGAAGTGCTCTTCTAAATATCTGAAAGTAAGCAAAACAACTGTTGATACAACATCAGACCACAAACCTGCACGTAGTTTGAACTAAAAGCCATCAGGACTTCATACTATAAACAGTTATACACTATACAGACATTAAATAAGTCTAAAAAAAAAAAAGGTCTTTTCAAGAGCAATTAAAGCCACATAAACTGTGAAGCACCAAGGTGCCATTCCTCTGTCTAAAACTGAAGCTGGTGTAACTACAGAAATCCACTTACCGGGGGAGGCACACTGCAAACTGGAAGGTGCTGCCCGCTGAAAACCACTGAGCACCCTGGGACCTGCTGTGTGCTGCAGGCTGGGATGTGCTGGCCTGTGCAAAGTGGTATCCCATGTGGAGCCACCGTTGTCACTGTGTATGAAACAGGAACAGTGCCCTGGTGGATCTGCAGCAAAAGGAAAAAGAAGTTGTGATAACCTGCTGCAAACTCCTAACAGCATTGCACAGCATGCTGAGTAAATTAGCAAGCTTCTATCTGCATCAGAAAAAATATACTCACAATGAATGTCTAAAAAGAGTCACATGCCTGTAATTCCTGTTCTTTCAAACATTCTTCTCAATGGAATACTACTCACTGAACAGCAGTTTCTGGGCAGGGCACAGAGGCATCTCTCAGTTTAAAATGTTAAACCCTTCAAGGCTTTATTTTGTTTGCTTGATAGTTTTTTTAAATATTGAATAAGAAATCGTTAATGTTCTGGTAAGATGGAAAAGTCTTAGTATTGGGGAGCATAGATTTACAAAAAGTAATTATTTCAAGGAAACTCATTCTTCCTTCTTGTTCTGCTAAAATGGAACCCATTCAAATAACTCAGGAAGGTGAGAATGATTAAATTAAAGACTGCTGATCTACTGAACTGGTAGTGTACAGTCAGACACAGAGGCCAAAACAGGAACACAGATCACTGAACGGAACTTAAAGCCTAAACCTGTGTATCACTGAAGACAGAAACCACTCTCATGAGAGACACTGAATTTGACCTGGTTCTGGCTCAGGTACAAAAGTTAGGCATATAATGTAATGCTGGGTGTAATTCAGAAATGCTCAGAATAAGAATAAAAAATAACCTCTTAAAATGGTTCTGTCTCTGAAGTATAAAACATCACCATGGAAGACCCCAGTGAGTCTGGAAACACTGACATCTGATCATAGATGGTGCTTGGAAGATACAGGCAGTGGGATGGAACAACTGCTTATCCAGGCTTGTCATGATGTAATCTTGCAACACAAAGCAAGAGCATGTTTTGAATTTTTAAGATGCTGCAGCAGTACAGTTGTTCATTAGAATGTAAGGTTGTGAGATGGCTGAAATGGTGGTTAGCTTCCACCCTTGCACTTGGTCCCAAATGCAAAGACTTCCCTACTGAGCACTGCTCTGCACACATAATACAATATACCAGTTGTATGCAGCTGCTCTGAATCCAAGTTTTTAAGCGAGGTTGTTAAGACTTGCATTCTATGTACGTGCAGTATGAAAAGTGCCCATCCAGACAAGCAGTTCATGACTATGTAGCACTCAATGCACCTGTGCAGCAGCCTGCTGATTTGAACAACAACAGAAGTTACATCAAGAAGATAACTTCCTTTACAGGTCTTCAGTTATGAACTGCGTACCAATTCCTGTCTTCTGTCCAGAAATTATTTGCTCTCTGGACCAACAGCAGATGTCTTCTTTTTTTTTTTTTTCACATGTTCTAAGGAGGAGTTGATTAGGTCTGGCTGGCTGATTTCATTATACAATACTATCATGATTTCTGTTGTAATGTATGCAATCAATTAAGGCACTGTGAATTCTATTTCTGAATAGCATATTAAAATGATTTATAGACTCCTATGCTAAAAAGAGATACTTCATGACAAATAGAACACATTCTTATTTATCACATCACACCTAAATGACAGTAAGTTAACTTCAGAAGCAAAAGAACTGCATTAAAAAGGCCTAGGCCAGAGACCCACAGCACTATGGCAATATGTGTATTGGAAAGTTGACAACTTTCAATCTCCTTTACTAAGACTGGACTTTTTTTTTCCCCAACTATTACAGTGCTTCATATACCAAAAACAGTTCCCTCTTTAAGAGGTAAAACAGTATTTAGTGCTATGTGACTTTCACTGCCAACTCATCTGGGAATGAGAGGGATCTTGAAGATTTTGGGGAAAAAGACAACTTGAACACCCTCCTGTTTGAAGTCTAAAACTCTTACCTGGTCATGAATGTCAACCATCACTGCATTCTGCTGTGGTGGGTGAACAGCTGGGCGTAACATACGAGGAGATACATTCGGTGGGCGAAAAGCTCGGGGCTCTTCTATTGCTTGCTGCTGTCCATAGGAGAGATGGTGATAGTTTTCATCTAGGCTAATGGAATTATGTCGAGACAGACGATCTCTCCTTGTTCTCTGACGTCGAACAGGAGGACTGGAAACACATTAAAAAGATTATATAAAAGCCAAAAGCCCTTCTCTGTAACTAAAAACATGTGAAAATCAATTTTCCAGAAAAAATTTGTAATTGCCTAGCAGGCCCGAGCTTGGACAATCCGAAGCATGAACACAGACTGGGTGAGGAGCAGACTGAGAGCAAGTCTGCAGAGAATGACTTGGGGCTATTGGTAGACAAAAATCTTGGCACGAGCCAGCAGCGTACAACTGCAGCTCAGAACGATTTACAGTTCAAATGAAATGTTAACATATTTACCAGACAATCTAGTCAGAAATACTGATACTACTGAATACAGAGGCCTAGTCTGAATAATCCTCTGGAGCTGAAATCAGGAAGAGTTAAAAAGATGTCCACCCGTCTCCACAGACTGCTTACCTCCTTCTGTTTCGTGCGGGTGTGTTGCATCGTTCCCCTGAGAAGTGGTGTTGGTTGGGCCGAGCCAAAGGGGGCTGCCTATTTGATGTCATATCCCATGGTCGCATTGGCGGTGATGAGGCTGGTGATGCCGTCGTGTAGTCAAAGACTGAATGGGAAAGGCGTTGTCGCTTGGGACTAGGACCGTCTTCGCTCTATGCCAGTGCAAAACAAAACAAAACATCTCCAGATGAGCGAGCTACAACCACACGTCAGTATTACTTTGCAGCTAGCATTAGGAGGCATTTACTGCAGACTGCACTGGAACACCATGAAGTTAACCAATTGCAGCAGTCACCTGTTTATTACCTTTGTAACACAAATTTGTGATAGCTCCCTAATTCCTGAAGAATAATTAAGATACAGTTTAGAAGCATGAATATATCAAAATTCTAACGTCCACGCAAACACAAAATTATATAAGGAAAGAGAATAGTATGAGGAATATAAGGTGTACCCTATTTTGCATGCCTTCTGGCCTTACATTTATAGGTTACAGAAGCACAAAAACGTATAAGCACAGCCTTCACATCACCACTTGTGCTCTGTATTGCACCCCTTTTCTATGAAGGCCATGCTATCATGGCTAATCAGATATTTGCTTTGTTCTGCAGCTGACTTTAATTCTGTTAGCTTAGCACATAGATGCTCCTTTTTCTACTTGGTAGTATAATAATGGCCACTGGGAAGTACCAACATATGATTTGAGAAGAGAAGTATTACCAACCTGTTTAAGTCTACGTACTTGTATTACCTAATAAAATTCTGCTGGGATTACGTAACATCTAGAGTTTTCAATGTTAGTAATACGAAAGCCATTCGTCTTCAAGTAATGTTCTCCCAGCTGCTTCTGAATAGAAGCAACTACCTTGCCTTTCCTTGGTGTGCCCACGCTACTGACCCATTACATAGAGAAACAGGTGCCATTCTCGTCAAAAGATCCCACAGATGTCTTAAAATCCAGCAATAAAGGCAACAAATGTCCCAAGCTCTACCCAGCACCTCTGTCAGAGTTATAACCTGTCAAGGTGTTGATGAGCCTAACTGAACACACTCTACTCCAGAACCCACTGTGTGAACACACAAAAACTAGAAGCAACACAGGAACTGCCATGCTGCACCCACTTTTGAGAGCCTAAGCATCACAAACTTTTCCGACACGCCAGGTGTAATCCAAGCCCTATTGCTTTGCTGCTCTCCAGTTTATTCACTCAGCTCATCACACCCATTTCAGCCCCACACAGCATTATTTCACTCAACCAAAATGACCTCAACGTTGTATTCAACTACAGATTACTGCAATTGATAACTTCAGAGAAAACCTGGCAATCTACGTATTGGTAGAGGTCTCATTTCAGACGTATTTCTAGACTATGGGCTTCTTCAGGTTCCTAGCTTTACAAGTGCCTATCATTTTCTGAACACCACCAGATGCTTCTTAATAGGTTAACAGGTTAATAATGATACACAGTTTGTCCTCCAGTTCTTTCCAGTACAACCACTGCTTTGTAACTCCTAAGTTTTGTCCACGAGTTTAAGAGAAATGTTTTTCCTCATTTGATTTCTGACCATCTTGATTAAATTTCGCCTCTTTCAGCTTCATGCTTTCAAATAGTTTGATAGAAACTGGAGTTTCCCATAATTCAAGCACCTTAATTCAAGCAGTCACTAGTTATGATGGTGGAAAAGAAAAAGGTGAGGGGGGAAAAAAAAAAGAAAANGGTTTCCTTAGGGAAACAGGAAGATGATACATGTACCTGTTTGTCTTCCAGTCACTTTTCAATTCCTTTACCATTTGCACTCAAATTTCAAATTCAGTATCAATATTTGGTGTCAAACAGCAAGAGAGAAAAAAGGTCAAAATGCAGGTATGCTCTCCAAGGTTCTTTAAGGTAGATGTGCAGGTTAAGGGTGATGCTTTCAGAAGGTTGCCTGTCCTAAGGAGCTCAGCCTGATATAACCAAACAACTGGAAGAAATACCTCAGAATTTTCTTGAGAGCACTCAAAGCTTCTGAGAAAATATGTACCTTACAGAATTGCAGAGTCTTTCCAAAGGACAAATCATGAGCTAAGCTACATTTGTTCTGCCACTCACGGAGCTTTAATCTATATTTACTCTTGAAATGGAAGGAGCCACAGAGAAGGATGATTCGTGGCCCAACTTAGAGATTTCTGGCTGGAAGAATTTTTTACATCATGATGACTGATGTCTATTCAAATTGAAAAGGAAATAAAAACACAGGTAAAGAAGACAAGGCAGTCTTGGGAATATAAAAGGAAAAGCCAAATGGAGGAGGGAGACCTGAAGTTTATTTTGTGAAGCTGTCAGAAAGCAGAACACCGTGAAGTAACAAAATAATCACCATTGATCTTCTATCCCCTATGTATGCCTTTGGCTGGTGATCTCCCACTGCTACTGCCATAATTTAAGCCTGGCACCTTTCCCAAGCATTAACACTAACATACCATGCCCTGTAGAAAACAGTTTGGAAATGAATAAATAAATGAATAACCTCTTTGATTACTTTTCCTTTTGTATCTGAAGTGCAGCACTTCAAAGACAGCAGAGATGTGAGCTGCTAACTAGCTGGCCTTCATCATCACTCCGAAGTGCCACCTCACAGCTATTTCAATCTCCATACTAACTGCTAACTGACCTCTACAATGAGCAACTGCGCATCAACTTGCTTCCTGTTCAAAAGAAAATAAAGATAAAATCATTTTTTTAAACTATATGTAAGTAGAGTTTTAAAAGGTTATGATTTTTACTCCTATATTGAGAAAGATCCTGAAGCCAAGACAGATGTGCAGACAGGAATAAACACACAAACAACCTAAACTCAAAGATGACATGGTGTTTCATCTTAGTTCTTAGCATTCTGTGCTGTAACAAACACATGCCAGCTGACCATGGACAAGAACAAGCAACTATGAACCAGACCAGGATGGGTACTACAGACAGAACCCTGGTCTTATTTTGAGTCTGCATACTGCAGAAGTGCGAGCACAAATCAAGCAGCAAAGAGCTGTAAAGTCTTGTTTCCGAATGTTTTATTTCTCCTACCTAATAGAGTGACATCAGCGTATTTCCACAGAATTATTCTAAATCAATCCTCCTGATCAAGTCCTCCACATAAAACTTAGCTCACAGACTAAGAGGATTTTCTGTATTTGCTAGGATTTCCAGTCATCATCTAGCTTCAACACCACCGAATAACTCTCATCAGCTTGCCATTCTCTTGAACATATCTGCACCACTCATCCACAGCAACCGGTCCTCTAAACACAACCAGTCCCAAATGCAGTAGCAGATTTCATGCCATACACTGCAATTTCAGTCTGGAAATTCTAAACAAATACATAAACCTTACACTATAGAGACAAAACACCAACACTAAACCAAGTATTAAAAAAAAAAAATAAAAATGAGGAGGATTAAAAACATGCTTCAAATAATAGGCGAGTCCACATGAGTAAGAAAACCAAGTCCTCAGCTCCTGAGAGCACGACGCAGTGAATCCAGAACCTATTTTGCTAAAGCAAAGATTAGTTTAGAGAAAAGTTCAGAACAATACATAGCACACTGCAGAAGCTCTAGGGAGAGTATGGCAACACCTTAAACTCCGAGGTGAGTTTTCTGTGCTCACCTTTATCTATTGATGCTGACCATGAATCCTGCTGACAGAGCAGAAACTAACCAAAAAACAATAGGACACAATCAGCTGTACTAATAATGGCTCTAACTTACAAGCAAGCCAAGCTTTTCCACAGATTTTGGCAAACTTCAATTTAATACAAAATCTTCGGTTTTGCATGGATGTTTTATTCATTTTCATACATTACAAAAAAGCATAAACCCTGAATTAAAATATATGCAGAATTATTCTGGCAAATGCCTTACTATCAAACTGGAAAGCGCCTGTTTGCATGACTTTATTACGAATCACAAAAATCAATTGAAATGTGTCATAATAAATATTCTTTATTAGAAAATAATTCCTCAGCAGATGGGTTTAAAAAATAATTAACATGAACAGCATTTTACAACTGCAAAAGGGCCTCTCAAAACAAGTGCTTCAGAAATATTCCATCAGTTTAATAGCTGACACTTTCAAGAGCTTTAAAGCACAGCTGTATGAAGGGCACAAAGCATGACTTAGCGGGTGTTTAACTAGAAAACACAACAAGTACCTTTACACTGACAGAAGATAGAGAAAAAAGGTCTGCAAACCCATGTTAGAAAAGAAAGGAAGGTTTAATGGTAACCGGATCCTTTAAACACAGGAACATATCCTAGATTTTATTTTTATTCAGCACAAAGCTAACATGACTTATCCCTCCATAGAAAATCCAGTAGGAAGTAAAAGCTGGTAAAAATCTCAGAGAGAATGATACCAAAAGACACCAAAATACTACAACAGGAGTCTTCAGAAAAACCTCAGTGGTGTTCCAGGCAACCATGTAAGCACCACTTCTCAATCTGGGACCTCTAAGTGTATTAGAAGTCAAGTAACATGGACAACTGGAAAGGAGATAATATAATTATGGCCAGTAATGTACAATTCCTTCCCTGAAGATGCAAAGTATCTTAATTAAACAACATTTTCCATTTTTGTGAATGGAGAAGGTAACTCTAGTCCTTAAGTGGGAAAATAAGATTGGTTGTTCCTTTTATTTGCATTTCTAAACAGTGTTTTACAGCAACCTCTTATACTCGCATCTTCAAGTTGCAAGTCTGTCTAAAAATCCACAAAAACTTAAGATTTCCAACGAAAAACACCCATCAAACTTCTCATCTCCTGAATGTTTAAAAAGCCTCTGGCAGATGAGACTAATGCTCATACAAAGAAAAAGCATTCATCGGTTTCTCTGTATGCTCCTAAGATGCCCTCACAATTGCGATGGCTAAGCAGTAGTACTCTTGCATTTAAAATAATAAAATAATCTCAGTTTGCAAATACTGCAATGTTATCTCTCTGCGATCAGTTTTAAACAGGACAACATCTAGCAAGATATGTTATCCTACAGACACCTTTATAAACAATTTTATTTTCCACGTTTTTTATATAACAGGAATGCAATACTTTCAAGAAGCTGCAATACATTTAAAGTGCAATACATGCAAAACTCAAGTACACTTCTACTTGATAACAGACATCAGGGTAGCACAAAGTCATTTAAAGTAAGACAGTAACCAAGGCAAGAAAACCCCACACTGTACACACACAAGGAAAGGGATGCACAAACAACCATCTGGCCCTGCATCACCTGGCCCCGCAGTGGGGTTGGGGATGCTCACCACAGCCCTGGGGGGCTGGAGGCTACAGATCCCCTGGCCCATGGGCCTGGGGCCCACTGGGTTGGGCTCCAGCTGCTGCTTTTGCCTCCACTCACCACGGCCTCACCAGCACCTACATTCAGTCTGTCTCTTAAGTCTGGCTGCCAGGTTTGCATCTCTGCACACAATTTTGTTTACTGCTTCCCCCTTTTCTGTGTTGTTCCATTTTGTAAGGCACTTGATCAGATAATCTCAATGAGCATTCCCACATTCCACATACTCCTACTGACTGACCAGGTTTGGGTTGGTTATCATCACCCTTATGGTTTGTTGGTCAGGTTTTGTGTCTTGGAAGAGTTCCTTCCTATGGTTTCCCCTTTATTATCCCCTTGGCATTGAAATGCTCCTTGACCAGACATGCTCACAGGAGCAGATGCTCTCTCCTTCCACATACAGAAACCATACAAGACTTCTACTAATTGCACACAGAGAAACTGTAAGGATGTCAGACACTACAGCTGAGGATAAATGAGATAAACGCTATTCACAAAAAGTGGACAAATCAACAGCCTCCCACCTCTTGTGCTAAACAAGAGCACTTGACTAAAATTGAAAGGGTGAGAAAAAATAACAGGAGAAAAAATAGTGACAGTATTAATTTTCAAGGTAACAAATAAAAAGCTCTTGAGCTTTAAACATCGAGATTGAGATTTCCTTTAAATATATCCTCAAAATTCTAGATCTAAATAAATCTGGAAAGGAACTACTAAAAAGAAGCAAGTATGTGCAATAAACTTTGATTTAAGAGTAACATGACCCAAGTAGCAAAAAAAAAAAAAAAGTGGATTATGAATAGGTCAGATTATTTTCAAGCTGTGCTTTTTCCAAGACAAAACAAACAAAGATTATCCAGTGGGACACAGGGCTGTGTGACAAAGGACTTGTCTACACACAGATTTGCCAGCAGAATCATCCTGGGATGACACACAGCTTTTACTGGCAAAAGCTCTTTAGAGAAACTTTAGCTGACAGAGTAAACATCAGCAATAAGAATCTTTTACCAGTGTGACTGGGTTTGCCCAATGAATTTTGCTGGCCTGGTTGTGCTGGTTAACAGAGTTCTGTGGGGGTTTTTGTTGTTGTTGTTTTGCTTTTTTTATTTTATTTTTTTAAGTGCTGACTACTGTGTGCTAGAATAGCTAGATGACAAAACACCTTCTGCTCAGCCCCAGCAGCATTAAAGCAGGATGCAGAACTTCGGCTTCAACCCAGCATCTTCCCTATCACCACTTTACCCCTTCCCATGAATAACAAAATATCTAGGTAGGATACCATGACTCCTCAGGTAGGAATTAGAAAATTTCATGACTGTTGACACAATGTGGCACAACACAGCAGTCAAGTGGATGTAAAGTGGGCACACAGTGAGAAATAATCACTTTAACAGTGCTGTCCACACCTTGCATCCCCCAGGTACCGAACTCAAACCCTGGATTTCAATAATCAAGACAACTGCTTTAAACAATGCATCACAAGAACTTTTCTAAGTCCCATTCAGCCTTCAATGAAAAATTTCATTACCATTAATTATCATTTTAAAACTTACAATCGTTCTCTAGCCCAGACTCAGTTTTAGATTTGTGACTAACAGACAACCTGAATGCATGACTAGCTAAGCACATACAAGACAACTTCGTGATGAAGGAACATGATGGTAACGTGAATCTGGTCTAATGAAAACTTGGCAAAGAAATACAGACCTTCCTGAAGGTAAGAGCTGGCTCAAACAGATCAGGTGGCTGAAAGGAAGCTCAAATTAGGCAGTTCTCAGGGTAGGCTCAGAAGTCCTAAGGGAGAATACCTGTAATACTGCATCCAGTCTTGACCTCCCCAGTATGAAACAGAGGGAGTGGTACCGAGAGAGTCCAGTGGAAGGTCACTGAGATGACGAAGGGACAGGAGCATGCCTCCTGTGAGAAAGCATGGGGGAATCTCATGAATATGTACAAATATTTGGAGGGTGCAGAGAAGATGGAGCCAGGCTCTTTTCAGTGTTGACAAGAGGCAGTGGGCACCAACTGGAACGCAGGAGGTTCCCTCTGAACGCCAGGAAGCACTGCTGTGCTGCGCGGATGATGGAGCTGCCCAGAGAGGTTGTGGAGCCTCCTCCATGGAGATCTTCAAAAGCCACCAGGACATCCTGGGCCTGGGTAGCTCTGATGGAGGAGGAGGTGGTTGGACCAGATGGCCTCCTGAGGCACCTTCTAACTTCAGTCACTCTGTGATTCTCTAACAGCACAAAGTAAAGCACTAAATGATCTTCATTGCATGCTATGCACTACGCTTTTAGCAGCGTTCTCCTAGGAAAAGCAGCAAAAAGCAATTCAAACTGTACTTCAGGGTAGAGAGAGCATCCCTGGGGAAGTATGCCTGTGAGCATATATATTTTCCACTTAGCACCAGGTACATCTGAAAGTTTTTATACGAGATACCACCTGGCTCTGCTCTACAGAAGCGACTATGAAAAACCAAGAAAGTCAGTATGCAACCAGTACTCGAGAGGAAAATTTCTGCAGTGATCAAGAAACAGTAAGCATGACAACAGCCATCTCTATGGTTACAGCAAAATGCAGAGGGAAAAAAAAAAATCATAGCAGAAGAAAATGCCTTTTTGCCTCCTTTCTTCATGATTAGGCAAGAAATATTCTGTATTCCAAATCCTAGAGACAGAATAGCCCTTAGCAGGACTGAAAGAAGATAACTTGAGTAAGGAAGAAAAGTTCTCAGTCTTTCTTCATTTCTCTAGAAAGACCATTTCCTAAAGCTTTGATGAAGACTGCCAGACAGAACATCATCTCAGCAATTCCAGAGGTTGCACCAGGAATGCTCTCACCTGGGCTCAAACAATGACTTACACTTAAAATTGGCCAGCTCTATCAGAAAAGAACAGAGCTGGCATACACACTGCTAGCAGCAGGAGGCTCTGGAGAGAGGATACAGCTGAGTTCATGCTATTGGTAAGTTTGCCCAGGACAGAGGTGTCAAGAGATTTCAGGGATGCAAACAGAACTGTAAGATTCACAAGATGAAATGGCTCCTCAGACAGAGAGAGAACAAAACGCAGTAGTGCAGTGGTGATCACATAAAGCACAGCACTTTTTTTTGTTTGTTTTACATGATATGAAGCTGTAGTGGTAAATGCAAAAGGCAAAGTTATCGCAAACAAGCTAGGAGGTAAAAAGCTCTTAGGACAGCAGCTCTGAAAAGCCTCCATTTTTCTGACAGGGGTAAGCAAGCACCACCAGTCTTGCTAGAGCTGGACAGCCTACAGAAGATACCTCGTGAGGCAGCTCTGTGCTACTCAACCATTTTTCTACCAATTTCCAAAGCAATCCAGGCAACCTGGTCCAACAGCAATGAAGAAAAACCTTAAGGTGCAATAGAACTTTCCTGTTTTCCCCTCCCAGTGTTTTTAAATAGCTGCTGCTGTTAGCGTTTTACTGCTGTTAAAAGACAAAAAAAAGAAAACAAAACAGACTTGGCTTCAGATGTTCTGACAAACATAAATCAGTAGAGGGCACCAAAAAGCAAAGGAAGTTTACTTGGTCTTTCACAAGAGCTGAGTAAAAGGGGATCAATTCCAAGTGGAGTCAGAGTGAAAACCATGAAGCTCTTCTTGTTAAACCAGAGGCAGAGGCTGGCTCTTTCCACAACGACTTAAGCTGTGACAGATTACTTAACCTGACACAAACACTTGCACGTGCCAGATCTCAGAGCAAACTGGTGAAGCCAAGCCTCTGTCTTTCTGGATGTTTCAAGAGTCATGCCCCAACGGTAAATACAATTCTCCAACCTGAAACAGGAATAAATAAATTTCATACTCCACCTACACGCTTCTACCTTTCAAATTCCTCCTGGGGAGGAGGAAGAGCTCCTTACAGAGATTAAATGACAAAGCCTTCTGGGGTCTAAAACTCACTCCACACAAATTCCCACCACGCTCAGCAGCAGTTTTGCCCATATTCCCACACACAGACATGTGAGATGGTTCTGAAAAGCAACAAGATCACAGCTGAAGCTTCAGGTCAAACTTCTCAGCAGCAGTCCTGAGGAACTCACCCGTATTCAATCTGCACGGGCTGCGGCACTGCTCTGACGTGAGCGCAGAAACCGTTTAATTCTTACAGACTTTCTTACTGAGGTGCTGGGCAGGCTGCTGACTTTGGAAATGGCATCACTTGAAATCGTGTTCCTTCCTGTAACTTGCATGAACCGTGTTGAACAAACGCACGTCGGTAAGCTTAGGCTAAGCTGAAAACGCGTAGATCTTGAGGCTCCCAGCTCAGGAACCCTCTAGTTTACACGCTGTGTTTCTTCTTGCAGCAGCCGTTCTCAGCACGCTCTGTTTGCTACCAAGAAGCCCACGGAAACCACGCACGCTTTCCCCACGGGCCCGGCGGTGACAGGAGGTGATGATGCCGCTTCCCCTGCCCATCGAACCCGCACTCCCTCCCCTCTGCAGCGCGGCCGCGGAGCTTCCCCCTTCCTCACAGCCAGGACCGCAGCCCCTTCCTGAAGAGGGGGGAGAAGCCCTGCATGTGCCATTCTCCGAGCAGCTGTGGGCTCGGCCGGGCCAGCAGGCCGCCCAGCCCCGGGATAAGGGGGTGGACCCCGCGCCCGGCAGAGCCGTTCGGGCGGTGCTTACCGGCCGCGGAGCCCCGCAAACGTCCCCGCCAGGTAGCGCGGCTTCACAGCACGCTTCGGGGAGCGGAAGCGCCCTCCAGCTCCGAGCACAGCACAGACAGCGCCGGGCGCGCACGGAGCCCGGGCAGAGCCCCGCGACGCGCAGCGCAGCACGGCGGGCCCGGCCGCCGCGGAGACCCCGAACCTCCGCCCCACCGCGGCCAACCGCCCCCCGCGCCCGCGGGGAACCGCCGCCCCGCT
>WBMW01006325.1:124336-184858 GCA_013396635.1 Penelope pileata
ATTCCTTTGAAAAAAAGGTAATTTTCCTCCAAACATTGAGTTTTGCAAAATTAACTTCTGACTCATCCCTTTGGAAGGAAGGTATTTTATCACAGGAGTCACTGACAAGGGCCTACACAGGTCACAAGAGTTCCAGAAGAATTTCTGTGTATTTCTGTGGGAAGTGAAAGCAAAGAAGAAATCATTACCAAGTTGAAGTTTCAAGGTGTGAAGTTAAAAAAGACAAGTTTTACACTGTGCAGAACAAGCTAAGCTAATTTCCCATTTGATTTGGATGTATGCAAAACACAATCATTTTCACTAGGAATGCTCCACATGCTTTATTGAAATTTGGAATCAATTCAAGTTCAAAGGCAAGTTAATAAAAAACAACCCTCAAAGAGAACAATGTTAAAGATAAGGCCTGGCGGCTTTCTGTCCATTGCTTCAAATGCAGAATTAAATTAAAATATGACCTCTTGATTAGTCCAAGATAAAACCGTAGGCAGCAGATAATAAGAACAGTTCAGCTCTGCCAAATTATGACAAATACATATAAACTTGTTTTGGGCATCAGTGCATTTGGATAACAAAATACATTTCCAGACCTGCTGCGTTTATGATGTCTACAGCCTATCTCTAACCTCGACATCACCTAAAACTTGTTCTCTACCAGATTAAAGTCATAAATGTGGAGCTTGCATTACATAAGAAAAGTGGCACATGCCATTCTTTTACAGATGCAATTTTCAAGGCCTAACTGCTGTTTGAGCAATGTCCACTTTCTAAGGAAAAAAAACATCTTGGGATACACAGGTTTCAATCACACTCAGCTGCTGTATAAACTGAACCACACAAACCACCAAATGCATTTAGCTGTGGATACAGCAAAGCTGTTTTCTTTTTTCTTTTTGAACAGGGTCTTTCGCAGTCTTTGCACCTATAAATGGTCCAGTACGTATTAATATGCTGAAGTACTATGGCAAGATGTAAAACACAGTGCCTTAACTGTCCAGATTCTACAGACGTCCTGACTGCTTTGCTCCTGTTAGCTGTCTGATGTCACAGATGGTCACTTACAAGCAGCCTTGCAGAGGGGTTCTTTCAAAGACAGCCCTGGTAGCGCAGTCCCTCAGATGGGGCCCGTAGAACCAGCAGAGCTGGGAAGATGACACAGAGGATCACCACCTAGAGGCTCTGCTTCACAACAGTGCAACCTTAACATTAAGTTACACATTTTTCTAAAGTATGGGGGTTTGTTTTGTTTTGTACACGCAGTTTTGAACAATTGAGTTATGCTTTTGAAGCACTTTCTTTCAGAGAGACAAGTATCTTCTTACACTGAGACAACCCTGAAGAAGGGTGAATCATGTTTCACTCCCTTGTAAGGAAGGTCAGCTCAACATGAGCCCCAAAGATAACCTCAGCAGCTTTCCACTCTGCATCATCAAAGAGTTTTTGATGGTGGTTTAACAGCGAAATTATGCTGGAGGACTGAAAGGAACTGAGCAGTACCTCGACTGCAGTGAGCAGACAGAGACTCTGTTGAACTATCTTCACATCTCCAAATCTTAGTCTGAAAATCAGACCCACACAACACCTTGTGGTTAGCAGATCCTAATGCCATTACAAGCAAGGCTTCAATTCTGCCTGAAACATTATCTCTGCTACAAAGCAGACTGTGGTGGTTTCACACTGAAGGTTAGCTCAGCTCCACCATGCTGCTCTCTCACTCCTGCTCCTTCAGAAGAATAGGGGCAAAAAATATGATTGAAGACAGCCCATGTGTTCAGATAAAGGCAGGGAGATCACTCACCAATTGCTGTCATGAGCAAAACTGACTCAGAATAGAGATTGATGTAGTTTATTGCCTATTACTACTAACAGTAGAGCAGTAGAATTAAAAGCAAACTAAAAATACTCCCTCCCCTCCATCCACCCTCTCCTATCTCTTCCCTCCAAACAGCGTAGAGAATGGGGGCTGCAGTCAGTCCATTACACTTCATCTCTGCTGCTCCTTCACCCCTACTCTTCCCCTGCTCCAGCGTGGGGTCCCCTTCCCACAAGACGCTGACCTTCCTGATCCTACTTGAGCTTTCCTCAGGCTGCAGTTCTTGCTTCAGCATGACAACTGCGGTGCAGAACTTCAGGAGCAGACTGCTCAGCATGGGCCCCACATGAGCAGCAGCTCCCACCAGCTCACCTGCTCCACTGTGGGCTCCTTCACAGGCTGCGGCATGGAGATCTGCTCTGCTGTGGTCCTCCATGGGCTGCATAGGAACAGCCCACTCCCCTGTGGTCCTCTCCATGGGCTGTGGAAGAACAGCCTGCTCCTCTACGTGCTGCAGGGGAACGTCTGCTTCAGTGGCTGGAGCAGCGCCTGCCCTCCTTCCACGCTGACCTTGGTGTCCGCAGGGCTGCTTCTCTCACTTTTATCTCCCAGCTGCTGTTGCACAGCAGTTTTTCCCCTTTCTTAATTCTGCTCTCAGAGGCACACCCAAGTGCTGGTCGCTCATGGCTCAGCTCTGGCCAGCAGCAGGTCCCTTTAGGAGCAGCTAGAGCTGGCTCTTATCTGACATGGGGCACCTCCTCATCTTTTCTCACAGAGGCCACCCCTTCAGCTCCCCCACTACCAAAACTTTGCTACATAAGTCCAATTCAAAGACTGAAAGTGGGGAAAAGATGCCAGTAAGACTCCTGAGTATGTGACAGAGCGAGGCATGCAGGCCACTGCTCATAGCACCTTGCTGTGTTGTTCAGGAGATGCAACTGGGAGGTCTAATGCCTGCCTCTTTCCTGTGCAACATCCAGGCTGAACTCTGTTCCCCACAATCCAAAGCAGTCTCCCTGCTGTGTGAGTAACAGGGCAATTTGTGAAAATCAGCAAGTTTACGCAAACTCACAACTTCTAATACCTCAGCGACTGTAGCCTCAAGTTACGCTGAGACCTCCAAGAGAAAACAGCCACTCATGAAAAATCACAGCAGCCACCCCTTTAGCACTGGCAGCATCAAAAGGGAATACTGAGTAATGCCCTCAAGTGACGTACACATGGCTTATGCATGTGTATGTATGTGTGTACCTATATCTGGATATAAAACATGCACACAAAAGCTCAAAGACATTTGAGGAGAAACTAGAGTTTTCCCACAGCTAAATTCTTTTTCAGTCCCTTTTTCAAATCGAAGTGAGACAGTCTGCTTGACACTGTCTTGAATACAGGAAAAAACATCAGTTATTTTGTAATAAGCAAGAAAGAGTGCTGCACTCCCCAGCTACCAGAGGAAGGGGATTATTTTCCTTCTAAACCCACACATTAAACTGAACAGCAGAGAGAATCTTCTGAATTTCATGGTCCCTACCTAACTTGTGGATTGTAATAAAAGAGAATCTACATCAAGTTTGAATGACTTGCTTCACGCCTGTCAAGATGAAGCAGTTCAAGCTCACACAATGCCAGTCCAAAGGAAAGAGCTGGGAGTTCAGTTCTTTAAATTCAGTTGTTTCTGAGCTACTGGAAGTGTGTCATTGCTTAAACAAATGATACTGATTGATATTACACCTGCTTCCCAGCACCAGTCTGAACAGGGAACGGTATGAATATGCCACCTATACTACTAAACCAAACTTTATGTAGGATGACACTGTTGAGCTTCACTAACTTGCATGAATCAGAAGACTTTTGGGGTGCTAGCAGATTCGCAGGCTGGAGTTCACAAAGTAGCAAATGCATGGGAACAATTACAGTTTGAATCAATTGTTCCTTTGATAAAACCTGTGAGTTGAGCAGAGGATGTATTCTCACGAGATACAGCCACAGATGGCCTCAGAAGGTGCAAGGAATGTAATCAAGAGGTTAAATTCTCTGTGATCCAAGAGTCTTATTGTCCAAAAATAACCAACACAAAACACTCAGATGTCTGTTACCTGCTAGTTGACAATATTCCTGTTTACAACTTACTATTTATATTTCAGATGTCCCTTCTAATTCAAGAGCCTTTCAAATAGTAGTGAAGAAACTATTTAAAAGGAAAACAGAATATTTCAGTACTACAAATAAAAAAGTTAGAGATGAGTTCAAGAAATGATGCACTGCCAATCACAACATATTGTCTTAGCTGGAGCAAGGAAGAGATGGCTGTATGTCTCCTGTGCTACAGCACTACTCAAATTTTTCCTAGACATAAAAATCTCAACATGAATAAGAAACAAGCTGCACCTTGCTTGGCTTCACGTAACGCATATTAGCACTGTCATTCTCCCCTCTTTTTCTCCATTTTTCCTTTTGTAAACTCCAATAAACAAACTCCATGGGTTTCCCAGGGGTCTGCATCCACTCTTAACTTCTGCAGCTGATTAGACTATTGGAAAGAAAGTTGTTACATGCGGGAACAGCTAATATTTTTCAGTTGTGTGGTGTGGCATTTCGTTGGTAACTTTAGCAACTCCTGAGCATGAAGTATTCATATTTAGGAGGGTGTCATAAAATGCTGGATGACGTCGTCTTCAGGAAAAACCCTGAAGCCATTACAAGAAAATCAAAAATGTAAAATGCCTCCTGAACTTCCTCCTGCTTCCTCTGTTTGCCAAGATACCCGTGCTCCTGCCCAACTGCCTTCTGCCTTCAGATCTCTTCTTCCATGCCCTGGCCCCAGCCAGTCCCATCACAAAGCCTGCCAGCCTCTTCTCCCCATTGTAAGGCCCAGCCAGGAGATGCAGACCTCAATTCTGTACACTCTCTCAAATTTTAGGTATTGTGGGCATCAGAAGGCATGATGAAGTCTGCAAGGAAAGCTCCCTCTTGGTAGCTATCAAGGATACAGACTGTCTGCCTAATAAGCATCAAGAAAGTTGATGACGAGTTGAATCCAAGCTCGTAGCGAAGTCTAGACCCATGTTTATTTCGCACACATTAAACATACTTTCCAGTCATGCTTCTGACTGAGTGCCATCACAGGAGAAAAGCAGAAGAACCTAAGGGACATCTTCTGGCTTCTAGAAACTTAGTCTGATGTATTTTAAGAATGCCAGCACACAGAAAAGGAATAAAGAAAGTAGTCTTCACATTCAGAAGGCCTGAACACTGGGACAGGCCTCTAAGCCTCACAGAGTTTATCTGTGAACCGCTAATGAAGACAGACCTTTTCACCTCAGGTTTCTGCTGTGTCTCTCCAAACATGCATAAACACTATTGCCTCAAATGAAGAACATCTGATTTCAGTGTAGCAGTTAAAATTAAAAAGCACAAAGTGGACTGCTTAGCCACATAAACACCAGAGAAGTGCCCTGCTCCAGAAACTACGTTGGCCTGCCCAGTCAGTCAGTGCCCTCATCTCCCACGCCTGTAGGCAAACATGGATGAAACAGCCAACCCCTCACCCTACACAGGAGATCAGGCCTTTCCCCTTCAGCCTGTGGATATGAGCAGCTTCTCCTCTGCTGAAAAGCGGGAGCAACCACGCCTCAGGTGGACAGGCAGCCCATGGGCTCTGCCACACTGGTTGGTCACTCTGGCAAGGAGAGGCCGCTGCCACGGCTGCCATCCATCAGCACCCAGCACAGGTCATGTCCTGCACAGGCTGGCCTGGCACATTTTGAAGTTACACATATATCTGTGTGGACATCTGTGACACTTCCATGCAGTGTCATCCACGGGATCTGACCTGTCAGTGGCATGCCTCTCTGTACAGCCCAGATGGGCTGATGTCAGGTATCCAGCACTTCATCAAAGGTTGTTCTTAGTTGAGGATGCAGTATTGCAGGACAAGCAAACACTTCCAATGAGAATAAAAAGTTTTACTGACAGTTATTACAAACATTTCTACACCGAATTTATACGCATGAGCTATACTAAATATGCCTAGGGCAAATGATCAGATTCAGTCAGGCTTCAAGCAAGATGAGCATCCCAACACTCATGCAATTCTTGAACAAAGGCAGTAAAGACTATGGAATTCATATTTCCTTTTATAAATTCCATCAGCATGCACTGTAAAAATCCCTATAAAAACAGAATTACTGTACATGATAAACAGGCTTTTGCAACATTCTTCAACACTCAACTTTGTTACTTAAGAAAGTATTGAAACACACAAAAAGACAGTCCTTACTGTTAGCTTTTTCATTTCAAACATTACTCAAATTCTGTTTAGAATTACATGCAAGAGCAAAACTAATATATTAAAGTTAGTATTTCTCAGTATCTTTTTAGTGCACATGTAAAAGCCAGCGACATTTTCCTTTTATTCAAGATTATTGATAGCTGTGTGCTTTGCTCTGGAGATCAGCTTTTCCTGCTTGTTCAAGGAGCAGTTCAGCAAGAAGTCACCCAGGGAAAAAATTTACAGCAGCCATAAATCTTTGGGAAATTAGGTTAATGCAGAAATACTTCTGCACCCATAAGCACAGTGCCATGATTCAACTGGTAATCTCAGTGCTTGGAATGCCACGAGACAAAGTGCAACTGATGAGATTACACAGTAAAGCATCAATAAAATCTGCTAGCACGTTGTCAGTCTGGCTTGTAATACTAAAGCACTACCAGAAAAAACAACTACATAAAGCAGTAAGGTCAAAACACTACTTGTGTCAAATAAACTAATTAATCTTAGAGCCAAAAAGAGGAAGTCATCTGTTGTTCTGAGGACAGCCTCGACAATCTGTAGACTAAGAAGTGACCTTTCTAAAGTGATATCATATATAAAGTTTAATCTGTTATTGTAAGGATAGTCTAAAAAACAAAAATCACAATTTTGCATGTGTTAGTGGTACGTACTACTCCGCACTAATGGCATTTTAGATTTTATTCAAGACTCATTTTTAAATAGAGATTTAAATGCCCTTTCTTCATTTTTTAAATTTATATAATATAATACAACGTTTTTTATAACTTTACTCCCACTTGCTTTGCCAGTCAAGTAAAACTTCCATCAAGTTTGCCACTCAAGTAAAACTTCCATCAAGTATTGCAAGGGTATGTGTAACATACACTATTTATAAATAGAAACCATACACAGAAGTGTTTGATACAGGATAGAATGGAGTTAGACCATTCCTCCTTCACTGTATCAGGACTTTCAGTGAATTGGCTGTGTCACTTTTGTATCTTTCTGTCTCTGATGAACTGAGTTCACAGAAATCACACTGTTTTTGGGGTGTCTCATTCAAACTCAAACACAAAAGACTGCTAATAAACGGAGAGGAGGAGACCAATTCAGAATGTTCAGCAGGAAAGTCTACCTCAGATGACTATCCAAGTAGTCCCAAGGGAAATTCACAGTGATTCACATAATCATTCAATAGAACACAAGCTTATTTGCAAAAGAAAGCCAACAAATAAATATGCCTGTGTAATTTCTGACAAAAGATCCATCTCAGCTGCTCCCTGGACATACAGAAACACTACCTAACACATATACAAACCTTTGTGTGGGGAATTGGAAAATTCCAAAAAACTGCTTACTCTCATGACTAGTTGTTCATGTTTCTTAAGGGGTGATCTGCCTATCCATTTTGGTATAGCCCTTTGCAGGTAATTAACGTGCTGCTGGGCACAATGTCTACAGATTCAGAAGAAGTTCTCTCTTCTGAGGTTGGTAGTGAGGTACTTGAACCAAACCAACAATACAGTGATCAGTTCCTCCTGTATGAGGAATCATTCATTCTGCTGAGATCTTGTCTCATGATGATAGAAACGCTAGGTTGGAAAGACCTACAAGATCATCGAGTCCAACCGTCCTCCTATCACCATTACTACCCACTAAGCTACTAAACCATATCCTGTAGCACCTTTTAACCTCATAAAGTTATTTTCCAGAGAACTGACATTAATGTAAACTGCAGCTTGAAACATACTACTACTATTACGAGATGAACAGATACTTTGTCCTAGCTGCTGTTTTACAGGAACCATATGAGATTTACCTACACCGAAATTGATGCTTGGAGGGAGAAGAAGCAGTTGAAAGACTAGCAATGCTATATTTTTCAACCTTCTTCTCCTTTGCAGCGCAGTGAGATCCACAACTCCTACACTGGAATTATCTCTGATACATACCAGGAGGAATTTTTAATTGCTAACAAACTAAAATAAACCTTATTTTTTACATTTAAACTCTGTGAGAGACCAATACTATTGCCAACACACTCTGAATGGCACTTCCAGCTTATAGTGTCTGGCCCCTGTGGTAGCTTATTTTGGAGGTCAGTAGTTGCACTGTCCTCTGGCTGCTCCTTGGTGGCTGTTCCATCAGGTGTGCTCCTGCACAGGTACACTCTGGTAGAGGACCATTAAGCTCTGGTCTGCAAGAGCTGGATGTGGACACACATTCGATGCAGCTACAGGGTGAAGTATAGCATTTATTTATGCACATATATAGTGGGGTGAGACCCAACACAGAAAACACTACTCAGGAGCCAAAGTTTAGCACTGACATTTTATATAAAGCCTCTCCTCCAGGGAATTCAGTATCTACTAAGAAGAAGGAAACTTTCTTCCTGTTCTTGTCATCTTACAAAAGGAAGCTAACAGCAGTACCAAAAGACCAAAAGATATGCAAACATAGTTAGTTATTTAAAAACATATGCGGAAAGGTACAGAATGTAAATTAAACAGGTATATCAATAACTTAGGGTTGACTTCTGCTGAAATCTCAGAACAAAAAATAGAACTGTCAAGCCACTCAGCCCATGTTTTAAAAAGAAATAATCTTTTAATCTGTCATGGAATTCAGTTTTCATCATCAGCTGTTTTGGAACTGAAGCAGGAGCAGACAAACATCCAGTGCAACCACATGAAAAGCCAGGTATGAACAGATAAGAGCACACGGCTACCCTTAACAGCACTGTATTCCCATCCTACCTTAATACGAATGGTTTTGAAGACTCAGCTCTCTGAGTTCCCGAGGCACCTGAATCTAAGTTATTTTTATAAGAGAAGCTACCTAAAACTTCAAGCCATTTGTTTTTCACTGTTTGTAACTAGACCATTAAACTGATTTTCTTGAAATTTACCTTCTCCTGAAAATTTCAGTAAGACTCCGAAAAATGGAAGAGTGGTTATGTAAAGTGTCTAGAAACTTCTTTTTGGATACAATGAGTAGTGTGCTTTCTTTGTTTTAAACTTATTGTCAGTTTTTCATCATTACAACATCTAAAACATCAACAACAGAAGCACAGAGGCGCAACTTCAAATTTTGAGCTTTGAACTTCACAGGCTTGTTGCCTCCCTTCTGTTTCCTTGTGGCATCACCTACCAAACCAGTAAACCCATCACTGATTTGCACAAAGATCCAGCCTACCCTGGAGCAGAAAAAGATTCAGCAGTAAATTGTTGCTACTGTTGTCTGCCCCAGGCAGCCTTTAATCTGTACAGGAAACAGCCATCTAGAGCATGCATCTGTGATCAACTATTTCCAGTTTCCTACTTTTACGAAGAAAGAATGCCAGTGAAACACTGGAACAAAATTTTCAAATATATCTCGATTTCACTGAGTTTTATATATTCAGTGCCTGATCAATCTAGCCACAAAGCAAAGATAACCACTGAGGTGTTGCTTACTTTGGAACTGACCTCCCAAACACTTGTTTGAAAGAGAGCCAAGTCTGAAAGCTTGCTTACTCAAAGCTGTGGGATCAAGCCATCTCTAGGAAATAATTTCAAGGGAAATCCAAAGCTCTCTCTCAGGACAAGTTGTCTCCTAAAATGGGAAAATCTGAATACAATTAAAATTGGTCTCAGTTCAGAGAAGCCAGAATTAAGTAGCACTTTCTAACCCCGTATGAGCTTTCTAAAACCCCAATCTCCTTGCAGCTGATGAAGTGCTTACTATCGCAACTTACAAATAATCAGGAGTGACATGCCAGGACAAAATGAAAAACTTAATTTATATTTGACAGGCCATGAAATAGCTTCCTCTCTTCCTGTCGTTCTTGGTCTAGCTCCAATTAGCAAGCATTTGCCCCAGTCTTGTTTCCAAGAAGGAACCATATTAATGTTCAGCATTTTACTTATGTATTTTTCTTCCTCTATCTGCAGAATGAGGCCATTAACAGCAAGAGATACCATGCCATTTTTAATAAAAAATAAATCAAATATTTAGTAACATTTCTGTCCCTGAACAACTCATGTTATAATGCTAATACACAGGTTACCTGGAAGGAAAATAAAAAAAAGATTGAGAGCACATCTATTTTATCTCAGTCCCAGACATGGTGAGAAAGATACTAATTACATGATATCACACTATTCTAGCTCTGGATATATTGTGTCTCAATATGACTAGGTTTTCACAGGGAGAGAAACTTTTCTAAGGAACCTCAACTTGCTTAATCACATTGTAAACAACGAGGAAAAGATCCTGAAAAAATAAAAGGAAAATGTGGTATCAGCACAGTTGAATATTTGTCTGAAAAATCAGGTTCTGCTTTCTTGGATTGTCACTCAGTAAGCAAATTACATCAAGATTTACAGCACAGCAATTCCGTGTTCATTGTTGTTAATCTCTCTCAGAGAAACGCTGCAATTCCTTCTGATTCCATTTTCCATGCCCTTGTTTTTAAAACCAAGATTCATGAGCACATACTTCATCCCATCTTGCTCCTTTCCCAGCTGCTTCCCTTAACACCTTTTGCCAAGATATCTCCACAGCTCACAGCTCCTGCCACCATATCGGTTCCACTTGCTCTTGTACAGACTGCAGTAATCTGCAAAAAAAAAAAGGTCTCACACTGTTTAGTCTGAGGAGGAAGGACAGAAATGGATACGCAAGCTCCTCAGTTTCAGCTCTGGTGCCAGTGTGGTGCACACAATCATAACGTGTTGGTAAAACAAGTAAATCAGCCAACAATCAGATAAGCAGAAAGCACCATGTTCATGGCTGTAAATTTTCAGCAGTTCTGAATTTGGATTTTTTTTTTTAAACTTTTTTTTTTTTTTACAATGATTTTGTTTTTAAAGGCTCTTCTTTTCTCTAACTGAAGTGGATTTCCATGGAGATAGTACAACATGGATGCAAGAGTCCAAGTCTCTCCCAATTTTCAAATCCCAAGAGCATGGTACACTAACAGAAAATTTCTCATGAACAAATGCTCTGAGAAACTTACCTAACCAGGCAAAATGCATTTCTGTCTGCCCTGGACCTTGCAGATAGCAGAAAATTTCTTCTGAAGCCTTCCCAAATGTTGTGCTGGAAGAACTCCATCTAACATGTCACAATTTGGAAAAAAACTATGAGTAACTGAATGCTGTCTTGTACAGTGAACCATTACACTCTTAACAGCCCAGCTATCAGGGATTCAGACACATGCTTCATCTACACACAAGACTCTTCTTTTTTTCTTTTTCTCTCTTTTTTTTTAAAGTAACACCATTCTCTTATTTCTAAGAGTTTCAACTTCTAAAATCAAAAAATATTACATAAGTCCATCCTACTTCACTATATCTGTCTGAAAAGGTAGCTGGCCAACATTTAACATACATCCCACCAAACACCATGTTCTGTCCCTCCAGACTGATCATCTCATCACACCACTTTGTTTTGCAAGCAGATAAATAATTTTACATACTCCAGAAATACTGACAGACAAAAAAGATCATCCAAATACGCGCTACAAAAACATGTGTATGCACTAACAGACAGCTGAAAATCTTCCAGGGTTAAGCAGACCTCAGTGTCATGAAAAAACCTTGCACTGCCCCACTGAATAAGGCCACTTTTCAGTATGCGTAAGTCACTTGCTATTTTTGCAGGCAGTTGCCTCATGCATTTTAAAACACAGAAATTCTTTGCCCTACATCTCCTGCTTCCATAGGTTACCAAGTCTTAGCAAACTTATTAAATGTTAACACAGGTACTCTTGATACATATTCAACATCCAGATTAGAAACCTGTCAGCCATGAAATGGGTTAGTCTCGTGCACAAAGCACATGGAGAAATTAAACAAAAATTTGATGTTTACATTTATTTTGCTCTTGTTAGACATCAGTAATTCTAGTACATGCACTCTGGAAACTTGTCACCCGACAGATACTCAAGTTTAGATGGATGACTTGCCTAAACCTGTGTGTTTGGTTTCACTGCTGGTCAATACAGACCTGTCAGGAGTGAGCACAAAAGAGCAGCACGTAATTTTTTCTTTTTTTGCCATACCCTATCAGCTCACAGCAATCAATAGTCCATGGATCCCTAAGCTGCAAGTTGCATGGAACAGTGTTGTCTAACAAGCAATGATGGATCAATTCCTCACGAATTTGTCCAACCATTTTCTAGGCCACTTGGTTTTCTGTAACAAATTTGATCTTCATTCGTATCTTCCCTTCTGGTAATCCTTGCATCTTCCAAAATACACCTAAGGTTCTTACCAAGAGTTCCTAAGGCTCTCAGCTGAAAAGAATCTCTTTTTGGAAGGAGTACATTAAAAAAAAAAAAAAAAGCTCCAAGTAACAATGTGCTTTTTTACAATCATGGACATGTTCTTGATGTAAGCAGCTCAAGTCATGCAGAACTCAAACCCTGACCTATGATAAAGGAGCAGTGTTACAGAGAAGCAGTCTGAGTTTTCATTCACTTTGTGGTTATTTAGAACTAACTGGCTTAGGCATTTCTGAACCAGAGTTAATATCCATCAGAAACTTCATTTATCTTCCTGCCAAGCATCTGTTCAAGCCAAAGCAGGCTAGGTTGCACACATTCATTTAAGTTATAAAACATTGCCATGATCAAAATTAGCAGAGTGGATAATACCAAGGCTGAAGGTAAGGTCCCTTTCGTCTGTGACCTATACAGCATGCAGACAGATTGCTCCATCTGGAAGACTCATGAGACCCCAGGAACAGCCTCACAGCCACACTGTTTAGGCTGGAAACTCAACTTTCCAGTCTTTGAAAGTATAAGATGACTCAGCTCTGAAGAAAGCATCTCCATCCCAAACTCTTTCATAATTGAGAAAGAAAAATAAAGAACAATGGAGTTCCATAGTAATTGCGTAGATTATTATTATTTTTTTAGTTGAAAATCTGATATGGTACATATTAGCCCTGCAGCTTTCACATCAATCAAGCCTCTGGAGGAAATTATTGACTAAGCAGATGAAGTCAGAATTGTTTAGGGTGTTCTTTCAAAAGCTGTAGCCTTTTTTCCCCCCCCTTCAAACGAAAAGAGAGTAATTTTACATTTTAGGATAAGGTGTTACTTGTTCAAAGTGAGAAAATTGTAGGAGAAAACATGCTAATTTTTATAGATTGGAAAAATAAGGCAAAGTGTATGCAACGTCTAAATCATGAGTTCTACAAATAGTATGTACTGAGAACAAACAAATTCTCAAGTTCCTAAAATATTTTTGTTTTCATTTTCTTGACTTTACTAAGCTGTTTTATTCTTAGCACACTGGCATATCAACATGCATTGCTTCTAGGAGTGCTTTAAGAAGCTTTTTGACTAAATTTAATTATGCTACATTTCTATTCAGCAGCAGCCCAGCATCAATTATGAAACATAAACTAATCTTATCAAGGGAAAAAAACAACCAAAAATGTCTCACAATTTCCAACAGAATAAACCATGGAACATAAGAAACCAATAAAGTGCTAGCTACATAAATTGCTCAAGTGTCCCTGTAAGCTTTCATAAAATTTATTCAGAAAATTTAGCAAATAAAGAATAAAAGCTATGTTCAGTTGGAAATGTCACAGTTATTAAATAGTAAGAATCAAATCTTCTTTAGAGCAACCCTCCAAAAATTAAATTAAAAGACATAATTCAAATAGAGATTGGCATCCTACTTGGCAATTTAAATTAATTAAAACCAATCCAGCATAGCTTTTAGGTAAAGGCTCTTTTTGTGTGTGGTGGTCTGAAGGTTTTGTTTGAGACTTTTTTTCTCTCGAGAGGCAGAAATAAAGTGCACAGACGCTGGTATTGGTTCCCTTTGAGCTGCTAGAAGTACACACAGAGCTTCTGATTTCACCCCCCTACTCTGTGTGCTTCCATTGCTGACCAGCGTGTTTCTCCATTAGCTGGTGTGTCCTGGTGTGCTGGCCTCTGCCCTGTTTAGCTGTGACATTAGAAGCCCTGACTTCAGCCAGGGCTCCAGTCCAGGGGCTGTCACACAAACAGCACCGCGAGGTGCCAGGTGTGTGCATGGTACATTCTGGCATGTTTGGAAATCAGTGCTATCATGGGACTCAAGTGCATCCCAATCCGCAGGCATGAGAGGGAGCAGTTGGTTACACGTGGAATTTAACTGGGGCAGGTGTAACCCCAGTATTTTCAGCACCCGGCCAGCTGTCCCCACTCTTCTGCACGGGATGTGTCTGTCTTCAGCCCGGCTGTAGCCACCTCACCAAATCCATCACAACCTCCTCCACTCCCTTCCTGAATTCAAATGGTGCACAACAGGAGGTATGCTGACAAAAACAGCAACAAAATAAGGGACACTACATTGCGTCTTACAGCAGCATTTATTTATAAGATAGGAGGCTGCAAAACGTAACTGAACTACTTCTCGGAAATGCAGAACAAGTTGCTCAGCTGTTCCTGGGCTCGGGCTGGAAGCACAACAGGTAACAAACAGCCTTTCAGTGGAGCAATTACGAGAGCACAACGTAACCGCTATGTGGCCACAGGCTGACTCAAAGTGGTCCTGTTAAAATGTACAGCAGTGATTCAGCGGCTCAGATGTTTCATTTGTTGGTGCCTGACCTCTGAGCTCTCCCTCTCTGAGGCACCTCGCAGAGGCCCATGCCGACGCAGCGGAGCAGGCCCCGGCATGGCCACTTGCTGGGCCTTGCTCTGCGCCTTCTGCCTCCTCCCACAGCCCTCACCACACGCAGCCTGAGATACCAGCAATGACCAGAGCCATGTGTGACCACCAACTCTCACAAAAATCCTAGGACCTTGCCACAACTTTCCTCCACTAGCCTCTGACAGATCTGTGTGGTGATTTCCCAGCCAGCTGCACCAATGTCCCTCTCAGCATCAGTGGGCCTTCTGGCACTGCTCTACTCCATGCTCAGCGGGGACATCACCCAAAAAGCTGGCTTAGCATGACCGAGCTCAGCTGTAAATGGGATTGTCTCATACACAACTCAGACCAAACTACAGCTGCAGCCTAACTCTCTGGTATGGGAAAAGAGCATTGCCCCTCTTTCCTGACCTACAATACAGAGACGTATCATGAGAAGAATAACTTAACCTATTATTATTTTTTTAAGCATCAAAAGTATGTTCAGAATAGGGAAGATATTGATCTCTGTCCTAAGGATTAAATACACTTCAATTTTAATTTAATAACCTAGAGGAATTTATTAACATAAATCCCCCTTGATGTAATGAATGCAGTTTTATCACTGCATTATCACGTTTTCTTGGAAAAAAAGTAAAGTGAAAGACAGTCAAACAGCAGCAAAGTGGAAGCCTTTCATTGACAAAGCACCCACAGCACAGTCTGCCTTTGAGCACTTCGCGGTGCTGCTCCACCTGGCACTGAAATGCACAGCAAAACCAGGCAAAACTGGTTTACGCTGGACAAGTTTATCACATATTAGGCAGAAGGTAAAGTGCTTTCAGCTGCCAAATCAGTGAACTGAAATCCTGAATGCACTACAATGACTGCAATTTTTGTTTCAATTTTTATTTGCATTTTTTTTCTTCTCCGGTGTGTGTAACTATACTACACCACTAACCTCATGCCTGTCTGACAGTTTGCAATAGTTGGGGATCTGCCTGAACACACTGTGCAGTGTGACACAACTTACAATTTTAAGATTTTACTTCACCATCAACTTCAAAAGGACAAGACAACACACATAAACACAAACCTTTAAAACAAACAAACATATACAGTATGTTTCAAAAGCAAATCTAGGTTAAATATAGTTTTTACACATAAGACTGAAGCAGCTTTTATTGGGAAAACGTGTTTTTGCCGATCTAGAGTGCCTCGGTGCTGGGGACTTGGTTCATCGTTATAACAGAAAACTCACGCTAGCTACCCTCTGTCATATCACATGCATGCAAAACAAAATCTTGTCAGTCATCCTAATACAGCTATTCCTCCACAACCTTAACCCTAAACCCCACTTAGAATGCACACATTATCCTAAGGATCATCTTCAGTTTACCGAAACTGTACAAGCTAGCAAGCAAAAGCAGAACTGGATGCAGAGCTACCTGCAGCTGTATAGTAAATATCTGCTGAAGACACTCCTCTCAAAAACGCCCTCTTGCCAAGTAATTCACAAATAAAGAGATATCCCTTTTGTCTCCTGCCTGCATCACTGAGATCACTGCAAGACGTCTGCAGCAAGAGCTGAATGGAATGAAGAACAATCACAAGTGTGCACACGCACATAGCAGGAGGCCCAGACCAGGAAGGCTGCGTGTGTTTTGCTGTTAGCCTCGCTGAAACTGCTTGCAAGCGGGCACAGGTGAACACAAGCTGCTGGAGCTGCTGCAGCTCCTTCTTCACCAGCTATGACAAAGCGTGCACACTTGCCTGCATCTGTTTCAGCAGTTGTATGTGTATAGGGAGGCATCAGAACGTATTCAAACGGGTACAAAATAAATCCTGGAAAAGTCCTGTTGGCATACGTAACTAACAGTAAACATGCAAGTAAAATGTTAAGGTTATGTACATATAATGGAAACAAATTAGATCACATTATTGATTTAATGACCCAGTAATTACTACATAAACAAAACAGCTGTAGGAACTAAAAACACTGGCCAAAACCATTAAAACTCTAATACTTGGGCTCCTACAAATCAAAGTACAATGATGTTTTAAGATTAAAATAAAACCCAAACAAAAAAACAAATAGCAGCAGCATTTTCTTGGGCTGTGGCCAGGAATGCCAAGATTCATTGCCCGCAGTATGTTTTTACCACAAAGTAATAAATTCTGCCATGGGTGAGATTACAGTGGAAGAGTGCAGCAATTATTTTAACTACAGTGCTAATAATGGCAACAGCTTCTAACAGGTTTCTTGAAACCATCTTAAGATTCGACTTTAGTAACCAAATATTTTCCTCTCCTCCCTTTCTTCAACAGTTTTCAAAAACCAAAACTAACCACCACCACCACCAAAATCATCACAGGAAACCTTTCCCCCTCCCAAGAGAAGACTTCTCCCACAAAAGATTCTGCCAGCTTCTGGCAATGAATTCTGCAAATTATTTGCTTAATGTGTTGGAAATGTGACATCAACAGCAGCAGAACAGGAAGAAGAACGACAGTCCTCTGTTGGAGGAAGGCTCTCCAGCAGCTTTTAAACAGAATCAAAACAACATCCAGGAGTTTGGTTACACCTGTGTTTTTATGGACTGATCTGGTTGTAGACTTTTTAGATCAAAATGCAAATAGAAATTCTTGCTGGAAGAGAAAGCTGAAAAGGATCCTTTGCTCTGAAAAGCATTTGTTTCCATTAAATAAGCATCACACCACTCTGAACCTTCTTTGACTGCTGTACAGTTCCCTTACACAGAGAACAAAACTGCATGCATAACCATGCGAGGACGGTACTGTGCAAAGATCCTATCCTAGGGCAAGGCGGGATGCGAGGTGTGTATCATTTTGGGACAGTCATCTGTCATCAAAGGTATATACAGTGTATTTATCAGGCAAGAATCGCGCGTGGTCCCACCATCAGAAGGCAGCACTGCAGCACTGAGCAAGTGCTCATCTGCAGGGTAGACCAAAAGCAAGGCAAGCTATAAGGAACACTTCAGAACAGCATGTTCCCTGCAATATCCCACTGACACTGTGAGTTGGATATCACGTCAGATATTATACAGGCATTCCATGTGCTATTTTTAGGCAAAGGTGGTGAAAACAGCAGTATTATTAATGGACATGGACAAAAAATGCTGGCTGAAGCAAAGATGCACAGGGAGCATCATTATGAGCTGAAGGGACACCTGCCTCAAACGTGCCTCCACACTTGCAGCCTGGGAATACTCAGGAGGAAAAAGAGCTCCACACCCAAACACAACACGATTTGATTAGAACAACGGAGACAGACTGAATGGCCAAGTGTTGAGATGAGCGGACAGATGCTCTTCAGGAGATGCAGGCCTTTATGGAAAACAGAAGTTTGGATACAGGGAGCTCTTCCAGGGAGCAACAGCTGGGTGAGAGCTTGTGGGTCTGGATCAGAGAGAAGGCCAGTAAACATGTCATTGTGTCAGGAATGTCTTTCTTATGGATTTTCCAAGGAGATGAAGCATTCCTTAAACAATTTGAGAATTGCTCTTGATCACAGCAATGATTCTTATGAAGGATTTTTATCTCCTTAACTCTGCTGGAAAGGCAACAGAACAGACGGTACACACTGGCAAGGAGATTTCTAGACTGAACAGCTTCTTGATACAGATGCTAAATAGGCTCACTAGAGGTGGTGAGCAGTGGATCTGCTATTCACTAGCAGGGAAGGGCATAAAAATCACTGGCAGCCGTGGTGGTAGTGACCACAACAGAAGAGTTCAAAAGGCAGTGAGGAAGTTCAGCTGTAGGGTACAAACCATGGACTTCAGTAGAGCAGATCTGGGGAGTGGCAGGTAGGACCCCACTGGAAGCAGCTGTGAAGGGTAAAGGATGACAAGAAAGCTGGTAGGTCTTTACAGACATTTCCCAAGCACAAGAGTAGTCTGTTCCAATACTCAGGAAATCAGTCAAACATACCAGGAGCCCAGGCCAGTCAAGGAAGGAGTAGTGGTGGAACTCTACTGCAAAAAGGCAGCATACAGGGTGTGTGAAGGTTGGGTAAGTCTACAAAAGAGGAATTCAGAAACACTTCTGAGGCATGGAAGAATGATGTCAGGAAAGCAGGTAAGAATTGTGAGTATTAGACAGATAACAAGGTTGACAGGACTTTGGGCAATATACTTTAGTGAAAGATTTCCCTCCCATGGCAGGGGGCTGGAATAGGTTATGTTTAAAGGCCCTGTCCAACTTAAACCATTCTGTGATTTTATGGTTCTAAGAAGAGCTTTTACAGCTATATTAACAGTAAAAGATTGAACAAGGAAAATGTAGGACAGTAACTGAGTACAGCAGGTGATTTAGCAACAACGGATGCAGATAAGGCAGAGGTATTCAATGCCTTCCACACCAAAAAGGTCTTCAAATGTCTGTAGTTAGAAACAGGGTTCAAAGAGGGAAGGATGGCCATCAGTGAAGGAGGACTGAGTCAGAGCCTGCTGAACAGAACTTGACCAGACCAGCTGCATGCTGCATCCAGGGCAGCTCTCTCTTGGAGAGATGCAGATCAGTGGAGGTCCCTGATGATTAGAAAAAAGGAAATGCTGCATCCATCTTCAAAAAAAGGCCAAAGGGACAATTTGGGGGACAGCAGAATGGTGAGGCTCACTTTGTTTCTTGGTGAAATCAGAATGAGTTCTCTTTGAGCACATTTCTGGGCACAGAAAGAAAGGGAAATGTGATTGTCCTGGACAGTGATGGTGAACAGCCAGCATTTGCTGTGGCACAGTCCTATTGACAGGCAATAGGCTAACGGGACCTTGTGCACACCTGTACCTGTGGCTGAAAGAAATTAAGAAACTAACGTGGAGGAGTGAGAGAAAAGCAGTGATAAGATACAAAAGTACTCATTTCCAGATGGAAATCTCCTACATAGCAGCTGATTAAGGAAGAACAAATACTAGCCCTAAAACTGCCATGAGTACTATTTTTTAAGCAAACCTATGAAACAGCGGTGAAATAAATGGGAGAAATGTCCAAGAATGAGAGTTTTTAGAGATAAAGTTTCATTATGTTTAGGTTTAAGGCAAGAAAAATCTACAAGGGTATAGCTGAGATCTGTCTGAAGTATTTAGAGTAGAGAATGTGCCTTTAATTGTCAAAAATAAAAAGTCAAAAAGTGGTCAAACACTCTTCCTCAATGACCTTTTTCTCTGTCATCAGTTCTGCTGGTTGCTGATTCAATGTGGAAGGAGAGAATTTCTCATGTGAAAATATTTGTACCTAAACATCCAAGGTCAGCATATTTTTCTGTGTTAAAAAGTTAAGAATCAACAACTTGCTCCTTTTGCCAACAGGTGTGCAAAATGCAGACCTTAACTGCCAAGCTCCTTCAAGACGTAACATCAAGTTGAAGTCTGGAAGTAAGCTAACATAGTATTAAGCATCCAAAGTAATGTGGGGAGAACCCACATGCCTGAAGAGCTTGAGGAAATGTCTTTAAGCAGCCAGGGTCATAACAATTTCTGTCTTAGTTGCCAGTCTCCAAAATACACCTGAGAGAAATAAGATATGTACAGGATCTCTTTTATCAATTTACATTTATTTTGTAACACTAGCAATAATAGAACGTCTGCTTAACTACATTTCCAATGTTGCATATAAACTGAATCTCCCATTTCACTCGTGATTCTGGCACCTGCTGTTTTTGTTACTGTATAGTTTCCCTTCAGAACTTTGCAAGGGCTCCTCTTGTATATATTATGACTGGATCATGAGATCTAGTTTATGCTTAAATATACTTACTTTCTCAAGGCAGTTTACACTGCCAGCACTGCCTCCCCCCAGACTCTTTCAAATATTAAAGTCAAACAGAAAGAGTATAGTAAAATACTTCAACTTTTTCCAACTTTCCTGTTCAAAAATGTGTGGTAAGATGCACACTGACAAACTTGCAAAAACAAGTCTGAAACAACACCATTCTATCCGACAGTCCAGCTTAGTCTGCAAAAAAAATTATATGCAGCCCTCATCTGCCCTCTCCCTATAACCACAAGCCAATCCAGTTGCCACTGAAATGAACAAGTACCCAAACTGCAGCATGTCTTCCAAGGAGAAAGGGTTGTCATTTCTAAACAAAGGAGTGTTTGCTGATGCTCCTGAAAATCCCTGCTGGAGGTCCCTCTGGCAGCTCAGGAGAGCTCAGCTGGGGCCCAGGGGCCCTCAGCACCAGCACCCCCATGGTCTCAAAGAAAGATGTGAGAATGCTCCTTGGTCCCTGGCACAGATAAGCCCCCCGAGAGAAGAGGCTTCCTCCAGGGCTGCATTCCAAATGTCAGCTTCTCCCTCATTACAACATTTCTGGCCAGAAACAGTCACTGCAAGCTTCTGAGCAGCCTGCAACGTCATACAGGTCCTTTCTCACTCCACCTCTATGTCACCCTGCTTGGTGTTTCACACAGGCTTGCAACAACCCACTGAAAACCCATGCTCAGATCACTGAGAACCTGTAGTGTGACACCCACCTGAAGTCTCCTTTCTGCCCAGGTCTGCTATATCTAAACAGCCTGGTGGAGACAAAGCAGCATTTGCAGAACTTGAAGTGCTCTTTTACTGCAGTTTCAGAAAACTGATTCCAGGGGTTATGCACATTTTTGTTTATCTGTGGAAGCTTACCGTTGCCCCTGAATACTGCTATATCCAGAAGAACTGATGCTGTTCTGACAAACACATCCCACCTGGGTGAAAACTGAGAGTCCGGAGGTCAGGTCTACCTGGTGTCTTTTCAACAGCATGATTACACATATCAGCCTAAAGGAGAGGTGATCCTCACTTGCATTAATTGTGCCCCAAAGGAGAGAACATATGCAGCAGCACAGCAAAACTGTGTTACCAGGATCTGACTTTGTTGCATAGACAAGCTCTGTTGTTACTGCAGCATTCATCCCAGAAGCACTTTTGCCATTTCAGCATACCACAACAGTCACACCTGCCAGGCACTGTGAGAGAGCTAGACATGGTGCCAGACAACTCAGTAGATGCGCACACTACTGGGACAAAGACTGACACAAGCACCAGGCCAGGAAAAGCAGTGCAGAGGATGGGGCATCTGACTGGGCCCCATTGTCTGCCACCCAAATGAAAAAGCCTGAGAAAACATCCACATCACAGTTCAGCTGCAAAACAGACATTGTGCAGAGGATTCAAAAGCAACCAAAGCTTCCCAAAATGCCCCAGATAATCAGCAGCTAGGACTATCCCACTCACAGAAAGGAAGGCACCTGATCACGACAGCAGTAAGGGTGCACAGCATAGCACTACAGTTTCATACATTACATGCCAGAAGAATGCAGCAACTTAAGGAGTCCATTTGTTCAGAGGGGCATGTTCCAAGTGACAAAACAAAGGTTCTGCTATGTAGAGCCACTACCAAAGCACACCTGTGAGTCCCAGCTAACAGGCAGAGTGAATTAAGTATTTGCTACACAATGCCATCCCCTTTTTCCCTTTTCTTTTTTTTCCTGCTTTTCTTGGATAGGAAAGGGTTGCTGTGTGCACAGACAGCATGAAAGCTAATAAGCTAATCTGAAAAAAGCCAGCACGTGATCTGGCAGAGCTGAAGAATGGGAAAGCAAAGCCAAAGTCTGCACTTTCATCATTTCACTACCAATAGGAGGGGTGGGGAAAGGGAACCCACACACTCACCAACCCCTGCCAAACAGTACAGCTGCAAAAAAGTTTGAGACTCATCTGCATAGGAGACAGCTTGTTTTGGACTGCCTCCTCTTGGACGCTTGACTTTGAGAAAGGAAAAGATGGAAAATGAAGGACAATAATCATCTCTCAAAAATATCCATGTGTACACGTCTGTGTATTTTTTACATTTTTTTCACCTGTTCAAAGGTAAAATGCAAAAAAAAAAAAATCAGAAAAAATGAGGAGGAGGACATGCAGTAAAAATAAAGATTGGCATGCTGTCTCTCTCTCAGCCTACCCAGGACAGCAAAGCTCATGGAGATGCTTTTCCTAGTATCTGTCACATGTAATCAGATCTGATGTGCTCAGAGCTCCAGCAAGAAAGCCCTGCTATTCTACTATGAGCAAAATTATACAAAGCTGGTATCTTAATCAGGCTGATCAATTTAGTTAAGTTTTCATATCGCATCCTCTTTATCAGACTTTTTTTCCCCTGACCTCATTCAAATAATTCTTTTGTCATGATAAAGGAAAGAAAGGAAGCGCCAGACAGGAGGGCGTTCCCTCATGTTATCATATGTAACCCTAAAGAAAAAGCTAGAACCACAGTCGATCTGGGCACAGATGTATTAATAAAATCAACAGAAATGGGATTGCAAAACATGGAATTAAATCTGCAGCATTCCAGCTGCAGCAGGCCAGGTGCTGGGAATCATTCTGACCTTCCTGGCTTAATTGGAATGCTGAAGGAAAATCAGCTAACATTCAAACCTTGAAATGACACCACTCTCACATACTCCAAATGCTGAAACAAATAGAAAAAGGAATAGAGAGATTTAAATACAAGTAAAAATAGAAAGGTCTTCCTCAGCACTGTTACAGACCTTCTCTTAAGCCATACCTCCTAGCATGCACAAATCATGTCTTCAGTGAGTAAACTACATGTTATATAAATTGCTACAAAAGAGGAGAATGATAATTTAGCCATTTGCTACATCTACAACACGCTCTCCCGCAAGCAATACAATTTCTGGTTCTAATGTGTGATGCACAGCCATAAAAACACATGTGAGACCTGCAGGATACTTTGCTGCTCTTCATAAAGAAGAAAAGGCTACAAATTAACCCAATTCTTAGCTAATAAAAAAAATAGCCTAACAGGATGCTCAACTGCATTTGCAAAATAAATTAATTATTTGGGAAGACAAGAATCACTTAGAAAAACCAGCTGACTTGATGGGTGAAAACAACACCTTCAGCATTTGAGAACAACACCTGTTACAGTCCTCTGCTGTTCAGTGTTTAGATACAGGTTTAGCCAAAAATTTCACAATCTGAGTGCCATGAGCAGACTTGTTTACTTCAGGGTTTTCCCTTCACTGAGGTTTTATTTAATTCAAGGCAGCCCAAAGCCATGCCAATACAGCATCTTCGCTGTACGGCTGATGGGTCCTTTTCCCTGTGAGGGAGGAGGGGATGCAAGCTGAAAAGCTACACAGGCACACGCAGCCCAGCTCCCAGCGGAGCAGGAAACACGAGGACCTAGCTACTAAACAAGGACAGAAACAGAGCTGAAAGCAGCCTCCACACAAAGAAAAGCCAGTCAAAGAGCTCATGTCAAGATGCAGAAACACCCTGAAAAAGCTGTGCCTGCACACTGAAGTTGATTTCTGTCTCCCAAGACTAGTATAAAGAGGATTTGGAACATGACAGAAGCCTGAAAGAACACCTGCTTCTATACAACAATAAGACAATTATTAAGTCTCATTCTTAAGATGTTCTTTAGTGGATGAAGAACTGGAAATTCGTTCCGTATCAAGGCATGAGACATAGTGCAAACCAAGTGCATGCAGCATCCATCTCCCCCAGACCACATCCCAATTCCACCCCCTTTCTGCAGCGAAAGCACAACATTCCTTCTCTCTTTCTCTCTCATTACCTTGGAGCAAACCTAAATTAAACTGGTCCCTCTCTCTGCTCATTCCAGCAGCCTTAAATAAGCATGCACAGAGCCTCTGTTTAGAATTTTATACCACATCGTTACTTAATCTTCCTGGGGGTAAACAATCTTCTTGCAGTTGCAGCTGAAGGGGCTCAGAGCTCACGACCCTCACAGCGCTTGCTCCATGCTATGCAGATGAGCAGCAGCCTCTGTGTTGGCAAGCACTTGAGCTATCCCATTGAGAAAATCAGTAAAACAGTCCAGCAGTCACATACCCATGGATGACACAAGACCCAGGCAGCAAGCTCCCTGTAGTTCCCCTTAATTTCTGTTTCAAAAGCAGCAAATGGCAGTAAATCTGGTCTGCACACTAAGGTCAGGCTGCCTCTTATTTGAGTTAAGCACAAAGGCTGCCCATTCCATTACATCTGTACATAAAGAACAGCAAGAAAGCTTTGACTCCTTGTCTTTTCAGCAGTTAAATGCCTTTCAGCTATTCTGACTCACTGATCACACCTTCAGACAAACCATTCATGTCATTTTAAGAAATGACACCCAATTTTCTACCTAATCAGTCACAGAAGAATGAGCAAAAAACAGTGCTAGGTCCTATGCAGGCACCTTCACTCGGCCAGCTGCTGAGCAGGGGCTGTGACTGTTTAAGGAGCAAAGCGTCATTCCTCCTTACTCTACAGATACACAAAAGGTACGCGAAAGAAAGACACACAGAAGTCAGCAGGAAAGGTCTGCTGAGGGGGCTGGAGTGGTTGAGACCCCATGTATCAGTTGCTGTCAGATACTTAAAGTAAACAAACAAGGAAAAATGCTCCAGACTAAACTTGATTATTTCAAGTGTTACACGTAACAGTTCATATAGAGCACAAAGAAATGCAACTTCTAAAGGCCAGAGAAGAAATACATCGGAATTCTGCCTGTATATTACAACACAACGTACACATGCTCAAAAACATATAGGAAAGAGTCAAAATCAGACTTAACAGTAGTGCAACGGAGAAGTATTTTGGGGAAATATTATCCTCTCAGGCTCTTTTCAGTAGTATATATATTATTTGTTTTTAATAACAATGACCCAAGTGACATCTCTTGGGTGACGACTCTTAAGTGGTTCTAGTGCTATATCATACCAAAATTGGCATCTGATTTACGGATCCCAGCTTACAAGCAAGGGCTGTGATCACCTCAAAATTACTGTGTGCAGTGGACAGCTGTGAAGATAGATCTTTCTCAAATTGCTTGAATTTAGAATGCACAGGGCAACCCATAGTACTTTTATATTAAAAAAAAAAAAAAAATGAGAGCACTTAGCTGCTGAGGATCACATGCTTCTCCCATTGGGAAGAAAAAGGAAACTAAGAAAAATTTCCCTGATCAATATGACTGTCTGATTGCTCAAATTCCTTCCTCCGCATCCCTCCACAAGGATCAAGAGGGAACGTTCTGAAGAAAAAGCATTTTGTTTACATACGAGGGAAGAAAGAACAATTCATTCCCCTTTTTTGCCTCTCCAGATCTTAGTGTCACTCAAATGCACACAACACAACAGAATTACAGGCTGGGGAAAAAACATGGTGTTAATTACTGAGAGACCAACACAAATGAAGAATCAAATTCAGTCCAACCTAGTTTGTGAAAGATCTGTTCTCTTTGGCTCTCCATTACATAATTCAGCCTTTTTCCACAACAGCTGTGCTACAACACAGGCCTTGCCTGCATAGCAGACGTCACAGAAGTAGATACTCTGAAATTGGCTTCAGGATTTGGAGAAATTCAAAATCCAGCTGGACAGTATGTTTGGCAGCTTGTCTCTGTGTGGTCATCTCAACAGGTGCTTTCCAACCTTGACCATTCTGTGATTCTGTGATCTGTCTACACTGTCAGATACTCCTCTAGGCTAATTAGAGAAGCCATCTGCTCCAGAGTAAGTTACATGATTCCACACAAATATCATGGGGTTTAAAGCCTGCCATATCGCTTTATAGGCAAGCCCACATGAAAAGACATCCTGGATAAAAATTATTTAACAGAATAGTTTACACTATCCAATTTATGATGTGATTCAAATTGTGGTCACTGTCTCTCATTCTCCTTCCCTAGCACCAAGAAGAGACCTGGCTCTGTCCTTTGACCAGCTCCTCCATGGGTGAAGGCAGACCGCTGCCACCACGGTTGTCTCTTCTCCTGACCAAACAAGCCTTGTCCCTTCAGCCTCTACTAACCACTACTCTCTGAGCCCAAACTTCTAGCCAGTTTGTCATCAGTCGGGTTTTCACCCATCCACACCATACCAACTCAACTTGGACGCAAAAATGCCATGGCAGACCATATCAGTAGCTTTGCTAAAAAAGTCTAGGCAGATGACCGCCCCTGCCTCTCCCACCTTCCACAGATCCAGTCATTTCATCACAAAAGACATCAGATTCCTGAAGCCTGATTTATTCCTCTCCTCCTTCATGCACCAGAGATGGTTTCCAAGAGGATTTATTCCACTCCGACCAGTGCAGTCCATTTCCCTCAAAAATGATGAATGCTGTGCTATTTCTTTTCACAGCTGACCAAAGATCCAGGTCCCATGGAGAGAAGGGGACTCCTCAACACAGCGTTATATCCGCTAAGTCAGTCCCCCACAAATTCATGGGATTTGTATTTGTTGGCATTGCAGACTTCACATCTTGTCTTGACGTACCGCGCAGAGCTTTAATACGACCTCACTGTGCTTTGGTTTGCAGTCTGCACTGCAAGGAGCAAATGCCTGCACTTTATTAGTTTCCCCCTCACTCACAGCTTTAACTAACACTAGACAACAGGGGTCAGCCAGTCAAGCTTCTGCAGTACGCGCACCTGGAGTACATGCTCACAGTAACAGAAGTTGCTTTACTGACATTCTGGGAACATTTAACACCTCCCAATAAAAAAGAATCACGGGTTACCGCTACAAGTCTGCAGCTTGCTCAGTAGCCCCAGGAGAAGCTGCTCACTTAGCGGCTCTGCAATGAGCAAGAACTCGCAGTACGAGCAAAGACTGCTAAAATGAATGTGAGCTTGACCTCCTCTAGGTTTTAGTCTGCATGGTACTCAAATAAAATCAACATTATTTTGAGCTGCACAACTACAATTGTCAAGTACGTTCAACTTTCTGAGGATTTTCAAAAAGATGTATGATGCAGCTCAACTCTCTATGGATTTTCTCCATTAGAGAAATGTGTTTTTCACCACAGAGCAACTTGCTGATGAAATGCAAGACTTCTAGTTAATGAGAGCAATAAATAACCCTGTGACACCCCAACACTCAAGGTAACTCACTAACACATGGGAGGGCTCCTAGCCTCAGGAGAGAGTGCTCATCTGAGATTTGAGAGGCAGCTAGAAGAATTTTTCCTGCTTTCTCCTAGATGGAAGACACTGAGAGGACTTTCACAAAAAATTCAAAGGCTTTACGAGCTGCAAAACACTGCTGTTGACATACAGTAAAAGCTCTCACTTCACCCAAGTGGAGGGAGGCTGGAAGTCAGTTCCCACAGGACGGCCATTCAGGCCAACAGAAAGCAAAGGAGTGTTAGAAGCAAGGAAACACCAAGCACGATTCGAGGGTCACAAGCAGAGAGGATTAGGAGAAATTCTCACTCAGCATTATTTCAATTGGAATCTGCCAATCAGACAAAATCGTTTGGCTCTGAGTCGCCCTGGTGAGTGCTCTCCTCTCTGCGAGGGCCATGGCCGGGTCTCTGGGGCCACCTGCAGGACTGCCCTGGGCGAGCACCCACCCACGGCCTGTGGGAATCAAACCCTCCCCAGAACACTTCAACACTTTGCTCATCCAGAGCCCCAACTGGGGACCTAATGGACACAGCAACTACCACCTGCGTGTGTTCTCATTGTCAGCATTGCCTCTGCTTGCCTCAGAGCTAAGGGCAACAAAAAGGGAAAAACAAAACAAAACATGCATAAAATTCCAAAGAGGTAAAAAAGTAAAAGTGAAACTCTGATGAGAAATCTCTTAGGAACACTATCCAACCAGTTAGAGTGTGGGGACAGCTGGGACAGGAGGGCATATCCCATGCAATGAAGGATGTTGACAAAAACATTCCAATGACAGAGGTACAGACAGCTGCTCCAAAAGTAATGCCTCCTGTTATTCTGTTGGCCCACAACATCAGAGGCAGATGTTGGTGGGATGGCAGCAGAGGCTGAACCTTCCCACCCATCTCCCATTCCATGTTGTTGCTGTGTGACAGACGGCAGCAGAGGAGCACTTTGACACCATGGGGTCTGACATGGGAGTGCGGATGGAGCAAAGGGGTGGCACTGAATTCCTCCATGCAGAAAAAATGGCACCCACTGACATTCACCAATGTTTGCTGAACATTTCTGGAGCCCAAGCAGTGGCTGTGAGCACAGTGAGGGGTGGTGGTGCGTTTCAGAAGTGGTGACAGTGGGGCAGATTGTTATCAGAGCACCATGCAGCTCTTGTTCACTGGTGGCAAAAATGCATAGCTATGACTACGTTGAAAAATTGTGTTCTATAGCTGAGAATTCTCTCTGTGAAACAGTGTTACTGTGCTCTTAGCATCTGCTGTAGTTTCTACAGAAATAAATAGGAGGCACTACTTTCAGAGTGATCTACGTACCTCCAGGGAAGCACTGAGGACTTCTGTGTCGCACCCCAGAACTGCGCTTGCAGCCCCCCAGGTTGCTTGGGCAGGGACCCTTCCACACCAACAAAGGTTTGGAGCACTACTGAAGGCTCTTCCCTAACACAAAATAGTATCCAAAAGACCTCTTAAGTAGCATGGCCCAGCCTCCTGTTTTCCACACAGATTAAAATGTGTTTTCTGAGCACTTCACTCAGGAGATAAACATTTTCCAATGCAAGATACAGCCTCTGCCATTGGAAGAAGAGGCTGTACTGGTAAGGAACAATAACAATTAATGAAATTTAAAATCCTTTTAAGTGCAACAGGACGCACATAGAGCACTCCACCGGTAGTGCAGTACCCAGGCATTACCCAGCACAGCGCAGCGGCTGTGGCCAGCAGCCTGCAGTAGGCTGCAGTAGACTGCATGGCCTGGCGAACCTCTCCCTGGATCTCATGCTGAGGGCTCTTGGAAACAAGAGCCAGTGCCAGTAAATCACACAATGTGACACAAGCTGTGGGCAGCTACACCTTGGCGAGGTGGTCCTGGAGCTCACCTGAGCCTCTGGCACTGCTCACCTGGGCAGTGGGAGCTCCGACTTCACCAGCGGGCAGCAAATTCTGCTGGGTAGCTCTCTGTCAGAGGGAGAGCTCAAAGTACAACAGAGCTACAAAGCATTTCACTTAATTTTGAAATTGCAACACAGAGTCTGCTGCAGAATATGTGCGGTCTGATGGGAGCCATCAGAGCTGCAGCAAAACATGAATGCGTGGTTTCTAAGAGAAGGAAATGCTTTAGGCTACCCCTAAAACAAACTCTACCCTCACCAAATTTCTCAATATTTGATTAAATAAACTGAACAGTAGACACATCAAGAAAAAAATCTGTGATTTTTATGTCTTCTGAACAACTCCCAGAGCCAGAGGGGCTGTACTGACCACTTATCAAAACCCAGCATCTCCATCAAATGCTTCTGTTGCCAGCCATGCAGAGAACAGCCAGGCCTGAAGTGACCATCGGGTCTTCAGGGCACAGGAAGGGTGTTCACTTCATTCAGTAGCATCATCTGCACTAACCAGGGTGAATTTGTCATGGTGTCTGGGGCTGAAGAACTTGTTTGTAGCTGTTGTGGAGTCTGATGTGGTTAATTTTTTTCTGAAGAACTCTGCTTTTGTGTAAGAACTCTTCTGCCAGTGTCCCAGGCTAGTTCTGCCAAGATGTCCTGCATGCATTTCCTTGTGAAAAGCTCTGCTGAACGAGCTGCCCATGCCACTTCCAACATGCAGATCACTTCTCTTTAAAATCACTTTTGCTGCTAAACACCTGGAAATCTCACATCTAGTCTTTCACAACGGCTATAAGAGAAGTGATAGTCATTAAAAATGGGCCCAGTAGATCTTTTTGCCTTGTACATTCCTCTCTAATGGCATGGGCTTCTTTTTCTAGCAGCTCTTCTTTCATATTGAAAGGATAAAGTTCTTGCAAGGTGAAGTGCTACCTCAGCACCGAATTAAAGAACAAATGAGCAGATTTTCCTGAATGGTCAGCAATTTACCCTGCTGACACATTTGAATATGTGCCTTAGTTAGACCACCTCATCTATTTGCCACTCCAGATGCAGAATGTGCATGTTCACCTAGCAGATTTGTAAGAAATACCTCCTTTTGCAAATAACATTTTTTTCTTTCTAAAAAGTATTTTTTCCTCCAAAAAAAACCTGAAGAGCTTTAAAAGCTCATAATCTCAATCTGGCAAAATGTCAGACCCAGATGCCAGTTAATTCTTGACAAACCAGAATGGGAAAGAAAGTGTATCACTGTGCCTTCAAAGAGACTTCCATAACAAAACAAGACCTTTCTGCAATAAAGCCAGCTGTTTTTTGAGCCAACTCAACACAGGCTGAATAGGCTTTTGTTGTCCCCAAAGGAGTAGTTCTCACTCTCCGATTGTCACAAATCTTTCATCCATCCCTTTTTCTCCATGGAGCAGAGGCTTTTCTAGAAGGTTAAAAATGAGTGTACACTTGCCAAGGGACAAAACTTTAGAGGAGCTATGCTTTCCAACAACAGAAAAAATTATCAACAGGATGACAAATCGAGCCATTCAAATGAAAGTATACCTCGCACCTCCCGTTATAAAACTCCAGCTACTATGTTACTGGAGACTGTCAGTAAACAGCATTTCTGATCTGTGGAAAGTTGATGACAATTTCTATTTCAATTCCAAATTACAACAGCAGTTGGCATTGTGAAAGACCGACAGGAAGACTGAAAGAAAGAGAAAGATGGATAGAAAAAGAAAGGACAGAAAAAGAAAGACAGAAAGAGAGAAAGAAAAAGTTTAAACCTGTAATGAAATATATTAGCAAGGTGCAAAGCTTTTAACAGAGATGCGTATTTTCTTCAATTTTCCCTCTCCTTTAAATAAATTATCATAGGAAGCTGCTTTCCACATCTGCCGTAACCATCAGGCTTAGAGGCAATAAAAGGTGTCCTGCAAGAGGACTTCCAAATACAGAGTCTGGATGCTCTACCTAAACTGGTCTGCATCTACAGTCTCCAGCTGAAACTGGACAACAGCTGGAGAAAATCTTACCCAGCCCCTGCTCCAGCAGGGACACTCAGAGCAGGGTGCCCAGGACCACATCCAGGCGGCTTCTGAAGATCTCCAGGGAGGAGACCCTGCAGCCTCTGAGCAGCCCATGCCAGTGCTCTGCCACCTGCACAGCACAGCAGTGCTGCCTGGTCTTCCAGTTTGTGCCCGCTGCCACTTGTCCTCAATTCCACAACTGGAATCACCTCAACTTATAGCACTAGTTTTCCTTTAATGATGGTCTCCTGTCTGATGGTTTTCCTTTAATTACATTTCAGCTGCTTTGGCCACTTCTCAAGATAGTATGCAACCCTCAAATGAGGATGCAAGAACATGACACACTATACAGTCGCTTAAGGGTGGGAATATATTGAGGCAGCAGAAAATAGAGCTATTCCAAAACCACAGTTCTGTTTGCCTGTTTGGAGAATAAGGAAGAAAATCCAGCAGTTCCTTCTCTCAATGTGTTTTTGCCATGTGTCCTGTATATAGTCACTCCAAAATACAAAAAGCATTTTCATCTTCAGTGGGACGTAAGGATATTGGAGGACAAGAAATGTATAACCAAAGAGCAATGTCCCAATTGCACACATTTAGACAACGAAAAGCAGTGAATTTAAAAACATGTTTCTAATTTCTGCTGAATTTAACCTTAACAAAGTTCAATGCAAGAACTAGCAATAACTATGCTTTAGTTGTTTTTTCCCTTCTAAAATAAAAGCACGATTTGGGAGAAACTTGCTGACCTTGCTGGGTTGTGGTAAGAGTTCTCAATCCACAATTTTAAGCATGCAGAATCTATTATTTTTGGCTGGTATGCAGACAGCGTTAGGAGGGGCTACAAGCTGGAACAACCATTGTTCATCAAAACTTGGAAACCTTATGGAAGCCTTCCACAACATGCTCCCTTTTGTTCAGCTGGCTGATTTCTGTTAAGATTTAAATAAGAACACCACAAACAGTTACCAAGAGGAGGACCCGGCATAAGTGACTACAAAACAAACAGATGTGATGCCAAAGATGTAACCAATGTAGACAAAGAATTCACACATACAGATGCTCTTCTTTCTGTTGTAAAATCTGTGGCAGAATTTGTTAGTGCTAAGGAGATTCATTACAAGACTGTTCATTGCTACGTTGTCTGCAAAAAGGTGTAATTCAATACTGCAATGCAACAGAAGCACTAAGAACTATTGGAAACAAGTGACTGTCTAAATTTCCTAGATTGCTTAAAATTCCTAGAAAGTTCAACCAGAAAACCTGAAGACACCGTCCTCTAAGGAGAGAAAAAGATGAAGGATCTGCAATGCTCAGAAAAAGGAGTCACCATTTCTTGCACATGCTGTTCATTAGTCAAGACTAACAAAACTTTTTGTGAATTCGTGTATGAATGACAGAGAACTTAACCTGGCCTCCATTATTTAGTGTTACATTATTTATTAGCAGACATTTTGAGTTCCAAGAGAATTTTGCTTGCCACCAAGCAACTCCTTTCTGCCCTACAAATGACTCAGGTTGATAAGGAAACAAGCACACACACTGAACCCCGTTGGGCGACCTTTCCAGTCTCAGTATGCTTGCTGAATCACTCCCTGCTTCACAAAAAAGCCTGCAATTAATGAAGCCAAATAGCAGGGCATAGCAATAAGGATCTGTACATATGACAGGCTCTTTGCCTGGTTCTCAGAGCCCCATGCCCATGCTCACCATGTTTGCCAGGCAGCTCTGACAGCTCATCTAGGAAGATGCCAGAGCAAGGCTTGACACTTTAGGACAGAGTGAGTTGGTAGCAGAAACATGTTCCAGATACATTGCAGTTACATATGGATATGCTTCTCTCCTTCACCAGGCTCCAGGGAATATGGTGTGAAAATTAGAAGGGAGCTGAATTTGTCAAGGAGGCAGAAGCAGAGCAGCAGGAGTCAATGGCGCAAACCAGGTTATGCCTCAAATCTGGCAGCACAGAGACATGCGGCAACAATGACCAAGACATGGAGACTGCAGAAGACCACCAGCACTTCTCAGCATACAGAAGAGATAGCGAATGGACACCACACTTAAGACTACAAACATTGATGTGACGGAAATAAGCAGAGAACAATTGCTCACTGCTTCTCTCAGGACACCTGTCAGCATTGTGCAGTTGCACAGTTAGCTCGTAATTTTTTTCGACACAGTCCCTGTCTCAGCTCTGGAACCTTTTGCTGCAGCATGCCACAGGACTGCTGTGGATCAAAAGTGATTATAGATAATCAGATTGCCACCTGCCAGTAGCTGTGAAATAAGCCTGAAGTGCAGATCATGAAGGGATCCCTCACTACTTTTGATCCTGAAGCATCCCATAGCCGCTACCCATTGAAATGAAAATGAAAAGGGATGTGGCCTAAGGATAGATGCTTTTTTTTTTTTCCTAAACAAATGGAGACAACAGGCATACTCTTACTCTTTTACAGCCACAGCCAGCATATGCCAAAAGAAAAGCAATAATTACCCAAATTCTGCTCTAAACACCACTGAGTGAAAGCCAACACCAATGTCAAGCTACTTATTCTCCTAAAATGGTTTGGCAACTTCAGCACCCTTGAGCAAAGGCACCGCACTTCTGTAGCCAGGCTGACCCACTTCTGCTTACAATACCCACTAGAGCCTACAGTGCTTTTGTCACCTGAACATCTATGAAGCCCACGCTCAGCAGGAACGAGAACTTTAGCTGATGTTGTAGGCTAGCTGGACCACTCTGCAGCACAGTGCTATTACAAATGACTGTTTTAGCAGAGGAGATGGAGCTACTTACAGCTGCTACAGAGAAACAAGACAGCCTTCAGCCCATGTAACAAACTAAGAAAAAGTAAGAATGTACTTACTGTGTATGTGTGAGAAAAGCCTGCAGAAGGTCCTCTGCCAAACTTAGTCAGATGCTGCAAGGGCATTTCTATTTTCATTATCTTTTATGGCTATGATAACACATCATAAAATGACTTTAAAACGGCATGGGGGGAATTGGACCTCAAGTTAGAAGAGATGCATTTAGTGGCCTGGAGACAGGCTTTCATTGGAACAGCGAATTAAGTCTTCTTGCATTTAAATCCTCAGCTTCATCTCCACACATACACAGGGGCTCAAGAGGTCTGCCAGTGAGGGAGGGACAGCAAACTGGTAAAACAAAAATGAAAGGAAAATAAAGGGTCCCATTCAACTTGCTGCTGACATTCTTACAAAGTAATCTTCTAGAATAGAACCTCCTTATTTCACAAAAACAAAACTGGGCAGGGAGAGGAGCAAGGTATTCATCTGGAAACAGTAGGAAAAATCAAATATGAACAACCATGGAACAGCCTGCCCAGGGAGGTGGTGGAGTCACCATCCCTGGTGGTGTTCAAGAAACATCTGAATGAGGTGCTAAGGGATATGGTTTAGTAGTTTGGTGGGAAATGTCAGGGGTACGAGGATGGTTGGACTAGATGACCTTGTAGGTCCTTTCCAACCTAGTGTTTCTATGATTCTGTGTCCAATGAAAGTCAGCAATGCCCTTTAAACAATTCCGAATTAACTCAGTGGTTTCACCTTTTGTTGAAAAAAATGTAGCTGAGAGAAAGCAGAAAATTTTCAAATCTTTTAAATGGCCCAGAAGCAAAATCATGTTACAAATGAGAAGTGAAGTTCAGGAAATGGTTAGGTTACACAATACTATTTTCACCCCTCTGAGTTATGACCGTGTGAAATCCTTCACGCCTCCCCCAGCGCCCTGCCCAGTGACAAGACACTGCACCGAGAAGGGTCACTCACCACTCCCCTTCCACCTCATCTGTCTGTGTTCAGTGCCACACACTGCTCCAGCTCCCATCCAAACGCTGAACTCGCTCAAGTCTCACCCACAATGCCCCAGTGGTCCTATCTCAGACCCAACCGAGGCCACCACAAACCTCTTCTGCCATTTTGCAAATAGTTGACTTGGCAAATTTGGGCCTGATTTTCTGTCTGATCCTCTGGCACTCAGTGCAAGCTGGTGACAGGCTTGCTTCCTAACTTGTTTTCATTGATCTCAGCTGCAGTTAGACACACCCAGAGCTCTGCAGAACCAGGCCCAGGCTCATAATGGGTATCTGGGAAGGGAAAAACAAAGAGCTCCTGCAAAAAGTGCAGGTTGCATGATTTATTTCCTGGCATCAGGTATCAGAGGCAGGAACAGAAATCAGTCTGCCATGGCTGTTCCACCTTCACAGTCACCAAGGCCTTTTCCTTCTGGAAAGCTGCATCCCAGTCACTGCTTGCTTTCCCACATGAAACAGGGACATGCTCTCCTGATGCACCCCAATTCCTTCTGCAGCAGCATCCATGGCCTGATCTGGACACAAGGCTGAAGTGCGGTAAAAAAAATAATCACACACTGTAAGGCAGCACCATAACAAACGCATGTCAGAAAGCTATCTTAAGGCTGCCCATGCAGCTCAGAGGTTTCAAAGAAAATACTTAAAAATCCCAGATTTATCGTAGGGTAATTCCAAATATTGCACTTTAAAAACATCCTTAGTTTCTCACTTATTTTTCAACAAAAACTCACCAGAAGTTTCATTCTGCAGAACGAGGACAATGAATAAACTCTGCTCCACATGGGAGGCCTTTCATCAAAGCAAAGTGGATTTCAGCCTCCCCTGAGTTTCCTGCTGACACAGCAATTGAACATCCAGAAGCTGCTGTAATCTACAGCGAACAGCTATCAGTATGGAAGAATACAGCAGATCACCACCTCCACAGGTCCCTGCTGGGCAGCTCACTGAGACCCCTAATTCTACTCTGGAAGGAGAGCCTTACCCCTAATGGCTACAGGAAGGTCTTGTCCTTCTGACAAAACCTACATGTGTTTCTAACCGTAACACTCTACCAGAACTCTTGGCACAAAGAAAAGAGCTCCCTCAAGCCAGGAAGTTAAAATTTTCATCCTGCTCCACTGCTTCTCACCAAACTTAGGAAATCCAAGGACCTGTGGTCCCCAAGGGGATGGACCTCAGTAATAAACAAGGTGAGAGAAACTGGACCCTCATCTCTGCTTAGGGCAGAAGGAGGAGTCTCCTCTTTGCCCCCAGAGTGCACCTACACAACAGGTACAAGACGCTGGGGCTGGAAAAAGGAGAGGGTGTGGGTAACAGCCAACACCCAGGAAGGGACAACTGCATGAAGTTGGTCCAACCAAGCACCCCCATTAGAACGAGTCCCACCAAGAAAAGGTGAGTGCGTTAATAACTGGGGACTCCTCGCTGAGAGTCACTGAAGCATCCATCTGCCTCCTGGAGAATCTCTCTGGAGAGGTTTGCTGACTGCCATGGACCTGCATTCGTGATATCAAGAAGAGACTACTGTCCCTGGCAGAGCCAGAGGACTGCTACCCGTTCCTGCTCCTTCAGTTTGGGTCACATGAGGCTGCCAGAAGGAGACTAGGAAATAGCTGAAGAGACTTCACCTCCCTTGGAAAGATGTTGAAGGGATCAGGAGCGCAGGTAGTGTTCTCTGTCCTCCTGGTTGGAGACTGGGACTCAGGCAGAAGGAGGAGAATGGGTCAGGCGAATGATTGGCTGCTTGGATGGTGCCACACTCAGGGCTTTGGGCTCTATGATCTCAGACACATCTTTGAGTTTGCAGATGATACCAAGCTGAGTGGTGCACTAGACAGAACAGAAGGAACGGATGCCATCGATAGAGACATGGACAGGCTTGATAAATGGGCCCATGTGAACTTAATGAGATTCAACAAGGTCAAGAACAAAGCGTCGCAATCCCACGTATGTGTACAGACTGGGAGAAGAACTCACTGAGAGCAGCCTTGAGGAGAAGGAGTTGGGGTCCTGGTGGATGAAAAGCTGGACATGAGCCAGACAAGTGTAAGCTTGCAGCTCAGAAGGCCAACTGTATCCTGGGCTCCATCAGGAGAGGAGTGGCAGCAGGCAGAGGGAGGGGATTGTCCCCCTCTGCTCTGCCCTCGTGAGGCCCCACCTGCAGTACTGCATCCAGGTCTGGGGCCCCAGCACAAGAAGGATGTGGAGCTGTTGGAGCGGGGCCAGAGGAGGCCATGAAGATGCTCAGAAGCCTGGAGCACCTCTCCTACAAGGAAAGGCTGAGAGAGCTGGGCTTGTTCAGCTTGGAGAAGAGAAGGCTGCGGGGGGACCTCAATGCAGCCTTCCAGTACTTGAAGGGAGCTTATACACAGGAGGGAGACCGACTTTTTACCTGGGCAGGTAGTAAAGAAGGGGGAATGGTTTTGAATTGAAAGAAAGGAGGTTTAGTTTAGATATGAGGAGAAAATAGGAGGAAGAAAGAAATATGGTAGATGTTTTTCTTAATCCTTTCCCAGTCAGACAAACCAATTTAGTTTTAGGCAAAAACTAAGCATGAGAAATAGACTAAAAAAGTAATATTCTCCCAGTTCTTGCAGAAAGTCTTATGACCCAGATGAGGTGAGTCACGTAAGGTGCTGTTACCTAACACCTCCCGTAATCATGACTATACTCATCATGTTGGTTTGTTGGCTTTTTAAAAAATTTTAATAAAATTAGAAGAGAGAAGAAGCATGCTGCATAGTAATAAATGGGTTTATTTTCCTTACAAATAACTGCAGATATTTAATGTAGCATTCTGAAATTTATTTTTAGAGAATTATTCTTTCAAATGCTTGTATTCTTTCCAGGGGCTTCTTCATACCTGGGATTTTTTCACAAGCTTCTTCAAACTGGTTACTCAGGCCACAAAATAGTAGTTCAAAAAAAAAAAAAAAATAATAAGAGAAGGAAATTGTTCTATGTAAAATTAAAAAAAAAAAAAAAAACAACTATCAGAAATAAAACTGCACACGCAATAAAATGGGCAAGCAAAGAATAAAAAACTGCAATGCTGTCATCAAATTGACATAAGTCTTGAAAGAAATCAAGAATAACTTCTATGAATCACAAGGAAAGATTTGTCTTAGCTGAACAGCTACAAGCTATATGTAGAAGATCCAGTATGAAGCTCATGGCTATGAAGTTATATATGCAAACAACCCAGACATTTTGCATCTTCAAGTCTTAAAGTACTTTAAAGGTAATTAAGCATCATTATGTGCTATAGTCTGTGCTTTGACAACTGTTTTATGACTTCAAGGGAAAAAGTTATAGGAACAGCTGTCCAAAGCATTCCGTGCTAGAACTGCTGACTACCCAGACAGTCTGTTACTTTTGATGTCGTGTTCCCTCAATGGCAACTATAACCCAACTATAGAAAAGTTAAGTAAATTGTAATAAAAACTCATATAAATTCTGAGGCAGTATTCACAGAGGACTGAAAAGTGGGCATGTAAGAAAGACCTACTGGAACACACAATTTAGAAAAAAAGGAAAACACTTAAAGAAAAAGTATACTTAAGAAAATACACCTGCACTAGGGAAGCTAGGGAAAAACAACACATTTTTTCAGTTCCTTTTCTACAAATGTAGAACAGGAGTTTAACCACAGCCCTGAAATAAACTGACAATGCATTAACGGGGAAGGAAGAAATGTTTTCAAAGGGAAAATTTCAAATGGACTGCTTTCCTTTTCTACTCCTCCTCTTTCAACTTGTTGTCTAAGACTTCCTTGCTCCTGTTCTGGCAGCCTCTTTCTGCATGGGCCACCAAAATATTGTTCCTGAATTCCTCTGGGCATCTTTGGCAGTGGTAATCACCAAAAAGCACAAACACCTCCATCGCCACTGTGCCCTCTGCAAAGCTGCACCTTGTTATAGGGCTACTGCTAGCCCTCCTACCAAGATGCGAGTAACTCTTTTCAACACACAACACCTTTAGAGCCATTTCTTTCAAACTCCACTTCCTGGAGATCTGTGCAGTCTCATGAAAATCACAGTTTCAGTTCTCATGAGAAAGGAAGGAGAACATGGAATATCCCGCTCTCCAGTGATGGCTGACAACGTTCCCTGATCCAAGACACACACGCACACACAGATCAGAGAAAGCAAGGGGCAAAACACACCAAAACCATCTCACAGTCCAGCTGCAGTAGCTGCTGGAGATGCTGCCTTCCTGGAGATGCACTTTTAGTGTAGTCCATGAACAGTCATTGAAGCTGCCTGCTTTTTAAGGTGCCCTTAGGCAAGCCCAATCTGTAGAACTGCACCCCAGTCACACCAGCTGAAAGCACAGAGCCAAGGCCCTGAGGGCTTCAGTGCAAAGAGCCTGCCGCCCTGGTGGTTCCCCATCGCTTAATGCCACAGGCGAGGTGCCACACCACCTCTACGCTGTGATCCCACCACCAGTGTGGGGCAGGCTCTGGGACTGTAGCGGGGCTGCCCTGCAGCCGTAGCCTGCCCTCTGATAAGGGACACACTGAGCAACTTCTGCCCCAACAGAATCACAGAATCATAGAAACACAAGGTTGAAAAGGACCTACAAGATCATCTCATCCTACCACCAATATGTCCCACTAAACTACTAAACCATATCCCTTAGCACCTCATCCGGGCGCTTCTTGAACACCACCAGGGACAGTGACTCCACCACCTCCCTGGGCAGGCTGTTCCAGTGCCTGACCACTCTTCGGGAGAAGAAGTTTTTCCTAATATCTAACCTGAATCTCCCCTGGCGCAACTTGACTGTCCTGTCAGTAGTTATCTGGGAGAAGAGGCCGACCCGCTCCCCACCACAACCTCCCTTCAGGAAGTTGTAGAGTGCGATGAGGTCTCCCCTGAGCCTCCTCTTCTCCAGACCAAACAATCCCAGCTCCCTCAGCCGCTCCTCATAAGACTTGTGCTCCAGACCCCTCACCAGTTTCATTGCCCTCCTCTGGACACACTCCAGAGCCTCGATGTCTTTCTTGTAGTGAGGGGCCCAAAACTGAACACAGTACTTGAGGTTCAGCCTCACCAGAGCTGAGTACAGGAGAATGATCACCTCCCTGCTCCGGCTGGCTACACTGTTTCTAATACAGGCCAGGATGCCATTGGCCTTCTTGGCCACTTGGGCACACCACTGGCTCATGTTCAGCTGAGCATCAACCAACACCCCCAGGTCCTTCTCCTCTGCACATTCTTCCAGCCACTCTGCCCCAAAACTATAGTGTTGCATGGCGTTGTTGTGGCCAAAGTGCTGGGCCCGGCACTTGGCCTTGTTGAACCTCATCCCATCAGACAACAGGTTAATTGCTCAGCACCCCCAGCCTCTGGAATGGGAGCGTGAAGTGCTGCGGTCCAACCAGACTGCCTCCACACATGCTGCTGCAGGTGTGTATTGCACTGAAGCAACGCACAGACAGAAGAGCTGCTGCTACCTGAAAGGATTGCATTAAAACCAAAAATAACTAAATGCATATAAAGCATTTCTGTTTTTATGACATGCTTTTGAATAGCGTTTACATAACAGCACAAATAACCTCACTGCATAGCAGTCTTTGTGGTAGATATGCAAATAACAACAACATCGACATTATTTGTGCCATATTCAGCATCCTGTATATCCAAGGATAGGAGAAATAAAGGCAAGTTTCAGAGGGAAGAAACCAAGAACACAGAAATCAGGGCATAGTTACGTGAAAGGCATAAAGACACCAATTAGTCTGCTGCAGAAGTTTGTGATGGCAGCGTTTCACACAATGTAATAATATCAGATGATTGTGTGAAATTCAGTGATTAGGCAGGGAAGAATGTCTCTGAAAAGTATAGAAAGGACAAATCAATAGAAAATGTAAAAGTATGGGGGGCATATTTAAAGATAAAGGAGTGCAACTTTGCAAACGTTCCAAAAGAAATTACCCAGAAGGAACTTTGATAAAGGCAGAATTGGAAAAAGCACAAAGTGCATGAGAAAGATTCTAACAATTTCTGAGACAATTGCACATCACAATATCTAACCTGCAATGTCTAAAGTTATGTAAGAAACTTTAAAAGTTAAGATTGACATGGACCAAAAGCTGTACCAGGAGCAAAAAGAAAAGTTGAGGTAACTGCCTAACCCCTGAGCTGAACTCTGTTCACAAAATGGTCTTTTTTTCCCCAGAAGCCAGTTTTGCTCAATCTCCACCAGCTTAGCAAATCACTCTGCCTGACATCCCACTTAGTCCATTGCCCTGACACACCGTGGTTAAGTCAGCATGGGACACTCTTCAGAAGAACACTTACCTGGAACTAACAGAACAGCTGTCCTCTTTGTGTGCTACAGCAAAAACTGAACCACAGCAGAGAAGTTTCTTGAGTGTTCTTGGGAGCTCACAGTTCAGGTACTATTATTTTTAACTGCTCAATTTTCTTTCTTTCTTAACCCCAAATGTGACAATTATTTGCTACTATGACTAGGCATGCTGTCACATCCAGTGCCAGTACCAAAATGTCCACTTCTCTCACTTCTGCACTTTTTCACTTCTTTGATTCTGCCTTCTTTCAGCCTGGACATTAATAATGACTTGAGACATACTGCCAAATAACAAAAAATTGATAACATGAAGGAACACATCCATCCAGTAACCTAGCTGAACAAGCACATTAATACCTAATCTCACTGAAGGCCTCTTTTTAATAGAAGGCAGTAGTGCTATCCCGACTGGATGCTCTGGCTTTCCCATCTAACAGGAGACTCAAATACTCACTCATTTCTAAGGCTGGACAGCGAGCAGGCATCGTGGATCACAAAGCTCAGAATGGCAGGAGAGGCTTATTGGGAAAACAAGAAGGACGTGGTCTTGATGCTTCTGAAGTGCAGCAGCACCCTGGCGTGAATCCTTTTGTCTTTTCTCTTCCGCCACCTCAGCTGCAGATGCAAGGTATCAGCTCTGCCTCCAGTATTTCTACCGCTGCAGAAGCCCTCAAGGGCTCAGCCCGCCCCTCTTTTTTGATGCTGCCCCAATTATAAGCCAATATATTCATGAGCACATTGTTGGTAGAGCGTTTACTTGCCTCTGAAAACCAAAGCTTCCAGAGCAGGAAGACTGCCCCCAGTGTGTCACAGCCACACTCCATTACATTCAGGAGACTTTTCCACAATAGCATTGTTTCAGCCTTATTTAAAGAACTCACATAGCTCTCGGGATAATTACTGCATGGAAACGATTCTTTTGTTCTCTCTTTAAAAGAGAAACAAAGCAGACTTAAGACAGACTTTTTGGTATTGCTAATTTCAGGGAAGCCATAAATTGTTTTCGCTAGAGAACAGAAGCCAAACTTTCTAAGCAAGGTGGAAAAACCCACACTGAAGTGGCAACACAGCACACAACTGGAAGCACTTCTCACACAGCCCACTGGACTTGAGCAGATGTTTTAGGATCTTCCAGTCTCCATCCAGCTTCAGCAAAGCTACAGCTTTGTACACTCTGCCTTGACAGCGAGATTACCCACGGGATCTCTCTGGGATCCTACTGAAATCCAGTACCAAGAACCCAAACCAGGATGAAAATAAACTCAGCTATACTTGTGGACCAAAATCTTCCTTGTCTTTCCTCCCTTTAAATGGAAGCAGTCTATCTGCTTTGGTTAGAATTTGCAGATAAACATTCAGAACGAGCAGAAAAGGTAAAAAAAAAGCTACAGAACAAGAGTAAAGATGCTTTGCACACAAGGTTTGCTCACAGTTTGAAAACTGCATTATTGAGAGCCTGCAATTTGAACCACAAAACAGCAAAAAAATAAACTAAGGGGAGAAAGAGAATACATACAGACCTGGACTTTTCAGTACTGAACAGAGATGGCTGACTATCAGTTTATGAGTGTCACTGAGAACGTAGACAAGGAGAAGTTACTGGCCGTGCCTCAAAAAAAGGTCCAGCTCACTGAACACAGGATGTTCAATGCAACCACCAGCTCAGAAAGTCCCTGACCAGGTGTTCCTGAAGCTGGGGCGATGCAAGAATCACTGGACTTGTGCTTCACTTGCACTTGAGAACTTCTCAAGCACCTCCTGCGAGCCTAGATGGAACCACTGCAAAAGGGTTCAATCTAGACAGACCAAGGGCTGGTCTGTATCCAATAAAATAAGTCCACCATTTCTCCCCTAAATACTGTTCACCTTCAACATTCCTCCAGACACTGAAGTCCAGTTACAGTTAGGTTCCAGGTTCTGCACAGCACTCAGTACTTGTGTGTGGCCCCAGTAAAGCTGCAGGGCAGAGCAGAACATCACCAGTGTGACCAACAGCAATGCAGAAAGCTCATTAACAGACCTCATGTAGCTTATTGGGTGTAAGCAGTTTTTCCAAGTTGGAGCAGTCCCGTCACAGACTGACAGGTGCTTGAGTAGGGCAGCAAAAACCTCCTGGCATGAGATCAGACAGAATCTGTATGACAGTTATTCCTCACTCTGAGAGTGGTCTGCTTAATTATCAGTCTTCCTTCTCGCATTGTGCATTTGCTGCATTTTGTAAAGCAAAGCTTCTCTAAGCACGACAGCAATGTAAGTAAAAACATTCTGACCCAGGAAGCAATAAAGCATGACACATTATTTCCTGGGTCAGGAGCCAGGTATCAAGCCCATGATTTTCCTGGAACATGACCAAGTGCCAGATGTTGATTTCTGGCTGGATAGCTGGACAGAAGAAAAGCCTGAACTTTGCTTAGCCTGCCTAACTCTTAGGACACGGCAGACCCTTCTGTGCTCAGGTACCTGTGAACTGAAGCTAGAAAAAAAAAAAAAGCAGTAGACAGCTGGAGAAATGACTAGAGAAGAAGGCAGTGAACAATAAGATTAGGTAGGCCTTTTGTGAATGACATCTTTGTTTCTATTCCTCCCCAAGTCACACAGAGGTGAGGGATGGTAAGAGGAGCTGGAACAGACTGTTAAGAGCACAGTTAGGAGCTAGGGTTTCAGTACCCAGGGAACAGTCAAGGATACGTGCAGCCAAGACTATGTGCGATAAAGAAGAGAACTGGAGGGTTCCAGACCACCTCCCAGACCTAGGCTCAACCTGAGGACTCTCTCAAATTAAATGACTCCCCCTTCTGCCAACAGCGGGATGTTACAGGTTCAAAGCATCCTTAAACAAGAGCCCGACACAGAGCAGCAGCTGAAGTGCTCCCAAATACTGGAAGTCTCTCAGAAGCCATCAAAGCATTAAAAGACCCTGCACTTAATGCTCCTAATAGTCCTACATCAAGATCTTCTCCTTTCAAGAGCTACTTTAAAAGAGAAAAGCACAATCCAGCTTTTGCAACTCAAGTACCATCAGTATCCTGCTTTAATAATCCATCTAATGTCATTTCTCCTAGAGTGAAATGACTAAGCTATACTCTGGATTTCTAAACACAGATCCCCACTTGTCTAACTGCCAATGTTTTCTACATTATTTTCAGAACAGAAACAGCTCTTATGATGGGAAACTCTCCCACTTTTAACAGGAAATTGTTTCTCTCCAATACTGGCAGCCACACTACACAGCGTATGAGAGTGTACTCTTAAGATGAAAATAAATGTGATGCTAGAATGATATTAATGAACAGCCTCACCGGGGGTGGGGGGAAGCACACAGTCAGATGGTTGGTTCTGTATGACAAGGTTAATACACTTATGTGAAATGATGACATGCTGCTGGGTAAAAGGAGTAATTCAGGTTTTCTGCATTTTACTTGCAAGAAAGAAGAGCCGTCTAATTTTCATCACATACCTTGAGCACAGCTTATATCATATTCACCGTGCATGTCAAACACGAGGCAAAAAGCACCTGAAATACATATATGCCTACAGTAAGCACATGAGGAAGCTCAGGGAACATGTGAGCAAACTACACCAAACCCTGTAAAAATAACACTGGACAGCAGGGGCAGGTGTCTACCAGCTTGTGGCTTGCTGCACTGTGGGGGTTAGACAGGAAGGATCAGTGCCCATGCAACGACAAGTCTCTAGCTCTGGCTTCCTGAACAGTGAGGATTACTCAGAACAGCAAGTAGAGAGTGGAAACCACGCTACTCTCCTTGATTCATGTGCAAACAATCGCGTGAATGAAGGTATAATTCAGAGAAGTATTATCTGCACATCGAGATCATTCTGTCTGTGCATTCGTTTTAAACACTGATTTTCATTCACTTTGCATTCCTGTAGAGCTGCAAGCAACATAAAGTAAAATCATTTCTTCCTGGCAATTACTCTCTCTTCCCCTCCCAAGCATATGTCCATTCATCATTGATGCTATCTCTACCACTACCATCTCTACACAGGGAATGAATACATACCTCATTAACAGGCAAAAACACAAACAAATGTCACTAGCATTCATTTACTTTTGCAAAGCTCTCATTTGCTTTGTGGTCTGTCTGAACTTTAATCTGCATATACTAACAGGCCCCTAAAGGCTACACAAAGACGTTACTAGTTACAGCAAATCGTCTTTCAGATAATTAAAAGAAATTTCAACATTGAGCTTCGTAGTAGCTACCAACGCTTCTCTGTTACTCAGCACCTCGAGCAGTTTACCCAGCAGGTTCCATGGATGAAGGCAGGCTGAAACAAGTGTCACCTAGAAGTTATCAGGCAGACTGAGAACTGGCTGCAAGGTCTTTGCTTCGCTTCTTGGTTACACGCTAGGGCAGTGCTGTTACTGAGGGAAACACTTCCACCCATCCCACGTATTACGGGTACACATCAGTACGAACAACCTGTGAACCCAGACAAGAGATTTACCTCAGCTAACACCTGATGTCAGTGCTCTTCCTGCTTAGGATGGAGGGGGATAGAAGCCAGGGCGGTAATGGGCAGCCTCTGCTGCTGCTCCAGCCGCAGCTGAAGCGTGCATGAAGTTATGACCTTAGAAACACGGTTAATTTTCATGACAACCTTTACACTGTTGGTTAATAAAGGGTCTGATTCAGAGCTTCATGATGAGAAAAAATACACTCACGAGTAAGAAGGCAAATTCTTTGTGAACTCTGACAAGACCGAAGCTGGCCTTATCTCCCTTTATGCAACTGATTTCAGTCGAAAATTCCAAGCGTAAAAGAAAAAAAAAAAAAAAAACAGCTTTTGCAGCATGACCTGATTTCACCTTCCTCCTCTGTTTTGCTGCAAAGGTCCCACAGCCTCATGCTCAATCTGAAGAGAGTCTGCCTTTACTACGAAGACTGTCCACCATCGCAGTAACAGCCTCCTGCAGGAACCAGCTACCTTAGCGTTTATGAGAAGGCCTCACACCAACTGATTCCAGTGAAAAACGTATTTCATAAAATCTTCTTCAAGCCACGCTAATATATTGGATAAGCTACAACATGATTTCAAATGCCTTGAAACAGCAGCAGATTTCACTGTAGCATACAACGTCAGGGTCACCCAAAGCAATAGCAACTGATCCTTACAAACACAACAGCTCTTCACCGTTCCTTCTTGGTATGTGAACCAAATGCTCCTTGGAAAGGAGCACTTCCTTACAAACACAAAGACAGAAGCCGCTTCCTCTCTCTCCTCATTCATAAATCCCATGCACTCTTCTAGAGACACAGTCTCGCTGATGAGCAAAGATTACTACTTCCAGTTCTTGCCAACAACCTGACTGACCTCTGTCCTGACAAGAAAATCTGTAACAAAGCTCCTTCTGTCCCTGTGGCGGACGTGACTGCTGTCTGAACTTTATTCTGAACATCACAACCTTCAGCATTTAACCACAAGATAGCTACTAGCCAGATCTAATGCACTTAAGAGGTTCTTAAAAAATGCACACAGAAATGCATGTACTGCATCTACAGTAAAATAGACAAAGTGCAGCAATTTTGTCAAGTGGCAGAACAGCAGGTCACTCATAAGCAGATTTTGTTGCAAATCACATATCAATCTGAACACTACCGCTTGTGCACCATTTATACAGCTAGGTTATTTCTGCATCTTTGTTAGTCATGCAGGGAGGCTTCTGCTGTGTGAAAAACAAAAAAAAAGAACTTTCTGGAAGCCTGGGGAAAGTTAAAATTCTCAAATACCCCAAATGACAAGCACAAGTCACAACATCTCAGTCTTCAAGGATCTGTCAAACATCAAGGAGTTTTAGTTTGGCCTTTCTTTTTGTATTTGGTTATTTTACTTTCTTTACAATTCCAGATTTTCCCAGCCGCGGCAAATTCACACGTATGTGCAGAAATCTCAAGATTTCTGACTAGTGGCTATTCTAGAGAGCCTCAGTAGGATTCACAGCCTTTTTCTATATTCTTCTGATTACACAAATGTCTTCATTCAAAACAAGGGCTGCCATGCAGCTCATTCTCAGTTTTAGAGGTAAGCTATAGTATGAGGAGGCCAGAAACACCTCCCTGTGGGATCCACTACATTACCCTTTTTAGCTGTAGAGCTTCTCTAGGCAGCAAACGGCATAAATCATAATTCAATAATCACACACAACACAATACACTCAGCTCTTCATATACCTCATCTTGTCTCAGGACACCCTATGGAAATGAGCTGTGTTTCCTTCTTCTAGCATCTGTCTTAGAGTTGTTTGAAAATCATGATCTTGAATTCCTCCTGCAGTCAATGAAGAGATAAGCACATACAGACAGACAAGGTTTGTCTGCGTTGGTTATCGTAGTAACTTCAGGTCTCTTTACTACAGGACACAACGAGGTGTTGCACACAACAACCCTCTTTCTGCACAGAATTTCTCTTTAGTTTCCATAGCTTTTATTTTTTATGTTCTGCCTAGGAGAACTGCAGTCTGGAATTTTCTTCATGTCTCCTAGTTCGGTATGGGGCTATAGAAATAGTCAGCTCACTCTTCTTTCTAATAGATTTCTTACTGTTTCCTCCTCTGCAGTTGCTGATTCTGAACTGCTGATATTTTCACCTCTTTAGTTAGCTATGCATCTAATTTTCCTCACTAGTTATCAGCCACTCTCACTCTGTTCCATCATGTGTCCCCAAATCCCATCACACTCTTACCTTTCTCAAGTACACAAGACCCAGCTCTCCCAAACACTCCCATTACCATAGCTCCTTGTGCGCCAACTGATACTGATGGTAATATCTGAAAGCAAAAGCAGCAACACAGATGCACGTCAGCCAGTACCTGTGATATATCTGCACAGCTCAGTAGTTTTCAAGTTGTTCATCTAGCAGCTTAACAACAAAAATACCAATTTTCGTTCAAACTCTACCAGATACAGGAGAACTCTGATCAGAAAGTTACTGCAATTTTTCTCAGTCAACGTGGTCAGTTTAAGTGACTAATTCCTTCTGATAGGGGCTGTTGTTACCTCTGTATGACTGAACACATTACCTCTTTTATTTTTAATGAGGGCACAGCTGTATCTAATCCAGAACAAAGGCCTCAAAGATTTAGGTGCAGTGTATACACACAGATTTGAAAACATATATATAGTGCTCTAGTTTGCTTTTAAACAAAAGTTGGAGCAAAGATCTCATGAAATAGAACACAGGATTGGAAGAGAAGTAGCTCTGTAGCCAGGCCAGCCAGTCCTGACAGCAAGTCATCACACAGCAGAGATGGATATTGCAGACAGTTTCACAAACATTTACAAGGCATTCAGCACACATAAATCTGCGATGCTGCAGAGCCAGTTTCCTCCCCAGGAGCATCTCTTTTTACATCTTGAATGATACACTGATGCAAGTAAGAGTCAAGGAAGCAACTACACATAAACCATAAGGCCTTTAAGAGGTGGCTGTTTTACATATTGGAGTGCCTGCCGGTGAGCATTCCGGCATGTACAGGGTGCTTGCCTGTAGCAGCAAAGGAACAACTGAGAAGCTGCAACGCAAGAAAAGAGAACTTAAGATGCTGTGCATGTTTTGAACTCTCAGCCCTTCTTTAAGACCATCACATCAGTATGCTAGTAAGAGTAATAACAAACAAGAAAATACAGAATATTCAACAGGAATGTGTATTCAAAGGAAACTTGGAATGAATAATGACAGCATGACTTTGACATATCTATCTTTCTTTCAGCACACTACCACTTACTCAAGGTAGCTCCTATTTCACCAGCCTTAGGGTCATCTCCAAAAGCCGAAGGAGACTTCCTACTAGAGTCTCTGGAGTAACAAAGCTCAGCCGCTGGACTTCTGGAAGTCTACAGGAAATCTCTCTTTTGCCTCTGCCTCTCCCTCTCCAAATACAGACTTCACAGTACATGAGAACATATGCCTTCTTTAACATAAGCATAAACAGTGAGATCAACACAGACTGACAGATTGCTGATCAATATTATTTTCATGACATTCGACTTGAAAAGTGAATGTTGTTGGTTATGAGGAGAATTATGCCTATGCTTCTGGGGACAGTAGAGCAAATCCAATCCCAGAAACCTGCCTGCATTTGCTCTTTTTCACAGTGTTTTCTGGAACGAGACATCTGCATTGCATGGGAAAGCAAGTAAACTAAGAACTGAAGTTCTCACTTCCCAAGCTTTTGCAACACAAAATATGCCACATCCAGAGCAAAACTGCAGGAGTTCAGACACAATCAGAGATCAAATTGCTACATTTCCTTTTTATACATGTACCAAACAAGATCAACTTCCTCTTCTTTTTGTGATTCATAAATCGTAACAATAGCAGTTTACATACAAAAATTGTCCTTATTAACACTATAAATACAAAATTTTAAGCCCAGATTCACCAGACTTTTAGTACAGAATGCTCATGGGGACTCTAAGCAGTTGCAGCAAGGTGGCTTTTTGTCTACCAGAGCTCAGAGTCACTTTCGCCTTCTGGAAATGTGTCTCCCAGAGATGGTTTTTCAGCCAGCCTGCTAAATATACTTTCCATCAGTACCTCATGACAGTGCTGGAAAAACAGATATCCAGAGGCATAGTTTTCTCTTGTCCTGCATAGGTCTCCTATGTCAATGCTTCTTCTCCTATGATATAACAAACAACAGTTGTAGCCACAAAGAGTGATGGACACAATAATCTGCAATAGGTGTGGCTCAGCCCATCAAAGCATTTTTATTACACTTTGCAATTTGTTCCTTCTACAATAGCCTTGAAAAGGACAAGCTTAATTGAGCAGGGAGGGAGCAAAAGCCAGGAAAGCCAGGATATCAAGGCAGGTAGCTTCAGCATGATTTGACAAATGGGCTGAGAGAAGCACATCATTTTTGGACACCAGGAGCAACAAAACCACAACAGCAGAAGTTAGGCAAAGCAAGATAAAGAGAAACAGACAAGCAGCAAATGTTTTGTATGAAACCTTGTTGTAAGTTCATCATCACATGGGCTGCAGGACAGGGAAGCTTAAGCACCCCAAAGAGGTTCCACGTCCTCCCAGCATGGCCGGAAATTTATTTTCAATACAAAATGTAACTGTTAGCAACTTGAAATTTCAGTCACGAGCTAGAGTTCTCCGCACATGAACAGGGAAATATACCTGGAGCTCCACGAACACCATACCTATAACTTGAGAGTACAGGTGGTAACAGGTCAAGATATTCTTATCAATGGCTTATCCTGTTTCTCAGAACAGGATGAACTCTCCCAGAATGAGCAATTCAAAGCGACTTTCATCTTTGAGAAGAGCCTCTTTGTCACTTTAGCTACACTCATTAAAATAACATTGTGCAACTTTATAGCACTGACAAAACCTACACAGTAACTCCAGACAACCTCAAAGCTTCTCTGCGCACAGACCTTCAACAATGTCAGCCTAACTGTACTAAACATTAACAGTATCTAAGTATTTGCACCAAGGCTGTCTACAGGGTACATGGAGTCTTCCCTGGTTATCCTAGAGCCTCGAAGTTAAAAATAGTTGAATGGAAAATCATTTTGATATCTCTTTGCTGGACAACTCTCCTGAATTCGTATATCCCCACAGAATGTAAAAGGCCTCCAGAACTAGACACAATGCCTTGAAAGCGAAGCTCGCCTACAGCCTTGTACAATGCTACAACGATTTCTTATGTCCTGCTTTCTGATGCAGACCATTAGACTTCTTTGCCACTAGTAAACTTGAAAAAAACCCGGAAAGGTGAAACAGCAGAAGAGGGAGAAACACAAAGCTAAGGAAGAACTAAGCTACCACAAATGTTCCCCCTCTCAGTCTCAAACAGGAAATGCATCATCCAAAAAATGCACAAAAACAAACAAACAAAAAACAAACAAACAAAAAACCACCACTACCACCACCACCAAAAAATGATAGGAAACAAATATTTGACCTGACAGAGAAATACAATGTAAAAGAAAATAAATGGGACAAGTCTTTGCTTTAAAATGCTTTAAGGTCACTTTCGCTCCAGGCCAGGTGGAGATTGAGTAGCCCCACAAAGTTTTGGTTTTCCCTTTTGGCCTCCCTTACGCCTTGACACAGAACCTCTGTGCAGCTGGTGAACAAGAGACACAGCTGGCACTGAAACTAATCCACATTAAGCAACCCATAACGCTATGGGCAACTCTTAACTTTTAAAATTCTCTTTCACAATACAGAGTGACCCTCAGTTTTAAGAGCGACCCTCAGAAGAAATCAGTAGTTACATGAGAGGCTGAACCAAGAAGCCTAGTTTCCATGGATTTCTTGTTCTGTATTTTTGCGCTCCCTCCCTGCAATAACCCCGTTCCCAACAAGTCTTTGTAGTTCCTCGCAGCCCCCTCAGCTTCCCACACACTGAAGCCCCCACTCCTGTCTGGAAGCAAACCACGGGCCAGCTGCCGGCAGCCACGCAGGCCTGCGGCCCAGTAGGCCCAAAGGGATGGCCTCACACCGCCCGCCACAGCACAGGGGCACGCTGTTCCATAGGCCACTTGACTACCGGTTTCTTACCAGTTGTGTGAATGTTTGGAAGCCTCGCCCAAACAACTCAAGAAGCTATTTACACAGAAACAAAACTAAAAGAGCAATCATGGCAGCTTTATGTTGAATGACTGCTTTACATTTACACGAGAAAGCAGACAGTGGAGGTCACATACCAGAGTTTTTTCTCCTCGCTTGCTTTCTGCTAGGCTCCTATTTTGTGTTACAGATGGAATTCTTGTTTGTGCTGTGTTTCCTAAAAAACACTACAGACGATTTGCGCTCTAGTAGATTCACATCACAAACATTGATTAGGTAAAGGCAAACAAAGATGAAACTGTGTCAGTGAATAACTTCTACACATCCTGTGCATTTTTTTTTTTTACTTATTTTACTCATACTTCTTATAAACTTGCAAAGAAAAACCAACAAACATGTTCCATTAGTGAACAACAAATTTCCTGACTCATTTAGCTGGCACCTTCTGAGAAAGTGCACCCAAGTGTGACAGCAAAGATCAGCCTCAACATCCCCTACACCTGTAAAAATTTTACAAAAAAAAAAAAGAAAGAAAAAAAGGAAGAAAAAAACCAACTAAAATTGAGGTTTGTGCTTTTATTTGTGAAAAGAAAACAGATGCTTGTATGAAAACCAGCAAGCACAGAAGTTAGGAAGATACGCTGAAGGAATGTGGCTCTGCTGTCAGCGCTGCTTTAAATGCAAATAGCTATTTATGCTTTACTCAAAAGCATTTATAGACAAATTAGGGTTTTTTTTGAGCATGTAGGAAAGAAGCATGTTAAGATGACCACAGGGAAAAATTCAAGCTTGTAAAAACAGCTTGCATAACACAGGTGACACTTATATGTCTAAGCAAATTGAGTTCTCACCATTGCTTCTGGCCATCTGCAGCTAGAACAGTCCTAAATTACTGTTACTTCTCCAATCATAGCGTCTGACACAGGCGTCCCCATGCCAAAGGTTACATGCAGTGCCATACTGTGTTATTCAGGTTGCAAGAAATAACTGGAGGTCCCTCAGCCCAATACTGTGCCCAGAGCAGGCCCATTCAGAGCATTCTGATTAGGACTGCGTCCAGCTGAGTTCTGAGCATCTCCAAAGACTGAAATAATGTCTCCAGGTCCCTGCTTCAGTGCTTGGTCACTCCCAGGGTAAAAATAAAATTTCTTCTACCAACCAACCAAACATTCCGGCCTGAGTCCTACTGCCAGCCTCTCATCCTGCCAGCACGCAGGAGTCTGGATCCCTCCTTTCTGTGCCCTTCCTTGAAAGAGGATGCTGAGATCTCCCCTGAACCATCTGTCCTCCAGGCTGAATGAACCTGGTTTCCTTAATTTCTCTTTTAAGGCCACATGCTCCAGCCTCTACATCACCTTGGATCCCCAAGTGAGCTCACTCCACAAAGTCAGTGTCTGCGTTTCGACAGAGCTGTTGTCCACCCATTCAGCCCCTGCATGACCACTTGCATGGAGTTATTCAACCCTGCTGCAAGACTTCACACCTGCCTTGGTGAATGCCAAGAAGGGTTAAAAAATAGAAGAAGAAAAAGGATATCCACTTTTCCAAACTAGCAAATAACCAGCACACTACAAATTTACAGACAGCCTAAACGTCTTCTCCTGAGAACTCCAGTGTGGGTTTCAGAGTGTCAATGACTAAGTGGCCAGATTCAGGGTCATCCAGTATGACCAAATTTTTCCCACCATTAGACCTCATTTAAAAGTAGAAAAAGAAAAAAACAACACAGAAGTTCATTTAACACCTTCTTAAACCAACACTGTTGCAGATGATTGGTTTAAACAAGGATTTATATATGCATGTCTATGGCAGCACAATGGATGATCATCCAAAATATTACACAACAAGTGAAAGACCCTATGGACACAGAAGACTGTCAGTGTTTTAAAAGTAAAATTACACTTCAATGAAGAAGAGAGCGTTTTTCTGGGCTCATCTCCCTCACTTTTTCAGTCCAATTCCAACAGATACTTACCAAGAACAACATCAAGTATATCCCTCACTTCTTTGAAATGCTGCTGCAGCGTGTACCATGGTTAGCTGCTTTTCCATGTTAGCACACTTTTCATACCAGTGGCTAAAAGTATCCACTTCTGTGCCTCCAAAAATCACGAGGAATTTCTGGAACTGCTCCAGACCTAAAATCATCTGCAAAAGCAGTTTTCATGTCATATCATCCACACTTCATGTAACCTTGCTCAAAACCACACACAAACCACTGGGATCACAGACTACCAGGGCTTCAGTGCCAAAAGGCTCAATAACATACAAGCACTAACTCTGCACCAAAATTCCTTCTGCAAGAGTGGAAGCTTACTCCTGCAAGGCTTGCTGGCTGATCAACTCACAGAAAAAAAATAATAAAAAAAAAGATGCCACACAGAAGATTTATAGAAAGCCTGAACACATCAGAAATAGGCATATGAACAGGTTATGTGAGGGGGAATAAAAAGCACTTGGAAGCATTGACCTGTAGGCACAAAAACCCCACAATTCAGATCCTGCAATGAGCTGCACGTACTCTTACTGAAAGCAGAAGCATCCATGTGCCCAAGAGACAAATCTTCACGGAGCAAGAACCTAAGCAGATCGTAAACATACGCCTCTAACATTTTGCTGTGGAACCTGAATGCACCCCAGCTGTTAATCTGCAAAAGGTAAAGAGAGGACAGTTTTTGGTTGTGGTGCAAAGAGGCAGCAAACCTTTCCAGACCGTGCATGGCAGTTCCTCGGTACAGGTCACGCAGTGCTCACCCCTGGCTCCACGCGCTCTCCAACAGCCCCAATGTCTTCACCTGCACAGTCAGTGTACGGGGCAGCAGTTCAGCTATCACTCCCCAGGCTCTCATACAAAGGAAAGTCATGCAAACAGATACTCTGTCTGATTTTTAACAGTTCTGAAGCCATCTAATGGAAATCTTTGTAACAGGGAATTTTCCAGGTACGCAGATCAGGCGCTACTTTAAAAAAANCCAAATGCTCAGAGGTACAAGCTCTGAAGTACTAGAGCATTGCAGTGAAGGTTGTGACAGCACATTCTTATCACCTCTGCAGCAATGACCCCCAAGAATACCACAAATCAGCCAGGAACTCTCACGTGGATGCTGAGTCCCGGTCATTACGAGAGGAATGCCTTGCCATGCTTGGCCACAGCTGCCGCCTTTGTATTCATCCTGGCTGCCAATGGCTCATGAGAGAGAGGGGAGGCAGCAGCTCAGCCGAGACGTGGTGGCCATAGTGGTGGGGGGTCAGAGCTGTGACACTGGGCTCTCCAGGGGCGAAGATCCAGAGAAGAGGGCTTGGAGCATGTGCCTGCCTCTGAGAAACCTAGGAAACAGACATGCTGTACACTGTGCTTGCTCAAAGCACTTCTTAAAATACTACTTACTATGTCAAAAACCACTTCCTGCTCTTTCTTTAGATAAAGCAAAGCATTCATTCTTCGCTGTACCTTACACATCAAATAAATTCCAAAAGAAAATTTTACCTTAAGTCATCAGACCACAAGAATAACACTATTTTTCCCTCAAGAATGAAAAATGTTTCCCACACTCAGGTAACTCCAACATCCAAGTGGGTGTTTATTGTACTTCACATACACAAATATGAAAAAGTATTTTAGAAAAAAAAAACACAAAAGAGCAAAACCAGATGTTAAAAACACAAAACCCAGCACAACAAAAACAAATAAACAGGCAAGCCCGGAAAATCAAAGACATGAAAGCAGCACCATCCTATTGGGATATTTGTGCAAAGGGAGTTCTCACTCCTAACTTCACAAGACTCTCCCTGGCATTTTGGTAGTCCCATTCTTGGCAGTCCACTCCTTTCCTGCCTCACACTCACACTGGCAGCTCTTCCATTTAGATGACACATCTTCATCTGAACTTCTGATACGAAGCAGAAGCCACATGATGGACCACTTGTAAGGTGGCCAAGGTGCAAAAACTAAGAAAAAAACCTGCAGTGCTACTGGCTGAAAAAGCTTCAAATACTATCTTTCTCAAAAACAAAACCATCAATCCCAGCTTGAGAGGATTCTGTGCATGTGTGGATTTCATTTTGCCAGTAAATGTTGTGGGTGAAACACAAAGGGGCTGCATAAGCAGCAAAAACAAACAAAAATGCAAGAAATAGTTTTGGTGGTTTGTTTCTTAAATTGAGCAGTTTTTTTTTTTCCTCAAGGATTTGCAATGCTCACAGCCATGCTTAGCAGTATTCTTATACAGAAACTTCTCATTTTAATCTTTTTTTTTTTGGAACAAGGTGTGAATTCTTCTGTAGATCTGCCTGTGAAATTTCTGTCACAGAATTCCAGTCTCTGCACCTGTCTCTAAGCATAACCCTGCGTGATGCAGTGGGTGTACATAACACGCCTGGCTGCCTTGACTTTTTTTGCGTAGAATCTTGGAAAGAAGTAGCTCACAGCTCAAAGAGCACATGCAGCGTGCCTGGGACCGCGCCTTCAGATGGAGACGAAAAAGTAAGTGTTGTAGTGTGGCCATTAAAATACAGAACAACCATGCAGATGTAAGAGGGAACTGTTACAACATGAACCAGGCTAGTACACACACACGTGTACGTGTAGCTGTGTTTTTGGTGACATTTCATCTCTCTGAACTGAGACTGTACAGTACATTGAATTATCAGCTGTCTATTAGTGATGAACTGAGATGGGTCTGTCAGTTGCAAAACGAGACAGACTCCAGTAAAAACTCCACAAGCTGTTAGACCCAAATTGCTTTTCAGCTGCAAATCCTTGTTGTCTTCACTAATGCCTCTGGACTGACACCAACAGAAAAATAAACAGAGAGAGAAACTGTTTGTTGCCACTCACACACACATCTAACACTTTTCCTTTTGACCTGAATTCACCTTTAATTCGGGGCTGGCAAACCAAAGGAAGGATAGCAGGAGACATAGATAACTTCTCGCCCACTTTCTAGGCAATTCCCAACTTTTAGCTGACACAAGTGGATGAGTTTGCAAACCCAGCCGGCTGCAGGCCGCACTGAGGCTCTGCTCCCACGTCCTCTAGCAGCCCACGGATCCACGCCATGGGGCCACCCAGCTCAACTGATATCTTGATGGATGGGACCAAAAAGGAAACACAGATTATTTGTACCGTAAGCAGATGCTGCTGAGGAGAGCATGCATTTCAAAATTAAGCGTTTATCTCTGGTCTTCTTCTGATGATGAGTTTTGTACTATAGAGACAATTTTTTCATTCCTGTGCTCCTGCCTATTTTGTACTTGAGATAGGCCAGCAGAAGCACGGATAAAGTAGTTAATGCTTCTAAGACTACAATTTAAAGAACTGCATGTTCATTTTTTTCTTACAGCCCCCCTTTAGTATCTATCCTGCCCCTGGAGACATTCCAGGTCAGGCTGGAGTGGGCTCCGAGCACCCTGACCTTGCTGCAGGTGTCCCTGTGCATCACAAGGGAGTTGGACTAAAGGTCCAATGGGGACCAATCCAAGAGGGATTAAAGGTCCCTTCCAACTCAAACGATTCCGTTATAGTGTGATTTCATTTCATTGTTTTTCCTCATCTCACGCTATCTTTAAATACTGAAGTTTAGGGGGAGAAAAAGTGTGCTCGAAGATGTTAGTTCATCTCCTAAGCACCTCCAGCAACGGGGACTCCATCACCTTCCTGTGCAGCGTGACTCAACCTCTGCCACCTCCTCTGTGAAGAAATCCCTCCGATGCTCACCCGAGGCCCCGAGGCCCTGCCCTGCCCAGTGGTGTGTGGGTGCACTGGGTCATGCAGGCAGCAGGCACTCACTGCCTCGCTGCAGGGTCACTCCTGCTGGAAAACTGCACCAACCCTTCATCAGCAGTTCCGCACACAAAGACCGGCAGATGCTGAGTGATGGCCCTGCACGCACACCTCCCCTTACTCCTTTTAAGAACGTTTCTCTGATAGGACTTGGCCATGAACATATCAGTCATTATTTTTAGTATTAAAGTGATTCTAACTAAAGACTTTGATCCTCCACCCTCTACTCTGCTCCGGTGAGGCCACATCTGAGTACTGTGTCCCGTTCTGGGCTCCTCAGTTCAACATAGGGAACTGCTGGAGAGAGGCCAGCCAAGGGCCACGGAGATGATGGGGCCTGGAGCATCTCCCGTATGAGGAAAGGCTGAGAGACCTGGGGCTGTTCAGCCTGGGGAAGAGGAGACTGAGAGGGGATCTGATCAGTGTTTGTAAATACCTGAAGTGTGGGAGGCAAATGGATGGGGCCAGGCTCTTTTCAGTGGTGTGCAGTGACAGGACAAGGGGCAGTGGAGCATGGGAGCATGGGAAGTTCCACACAAACATGTGGAAGAACTTCACGGTGCAGGTGACGGAGCACGGGCAGAGGCTGCCCAGGGAGGTGTGGAGTCTCCCTCCCTGGAGATATTCAAGACCCTTCTGAACACTTTCCCGTCCGTCCTGCTGTAGAGAACCTGCTTTAGAACAGGGGTTGGACTCGATGATCTCCAGAAATCCCTTCTGACCCCTGCAACTCCGTGACATGGAGGAAAAGCCACATTAACTAATGTTAGCAAAGCTCACCAGGTGGGATCCAAGAGGCTGCTTTGCACAACACAGCTACTTAAGAGTACAGCTGCTCTGGGCAGCTTGGACATCACATTGGTATCCCTGCAGTTAATACATTGCAAGTCTCAGAGGGGATGCACACACCATGGAGAGAGCAAAGCTCTGTGCTGAAGGTGAAGTGCCTCTTGAGATCAGATCAATTTCCTGAACAAAACGAGGAGCCAGCTCCTGGGCGCAGCGTTTTCTCCTCCGATTTCCTTTCACTAATTTGACAGCCACAAACAGAGACTTTCCCTTCTGTTGACACTCACAGTCAGGGAGAGGCACAAACCACACACAGAAACAACAGCCACAGAAGGCAGAACCAGGCACCACCAAACTTTCTTTTAGAATATTAGGAGCACCAATGGGAGACTGCTGCTTTCAAGACCGAGGCGAGGAGGTGCTCAGCAGAACAACCCGCGCTCGGTCCTGACAGCTTGGTGTGCCCCTTTTTTCTCTGGCAGCAGAGTTCACATGGACCAGGCATGGCCACACACTGCCAGCAACAGCCTTTCCCTTTGGGGGGAAAGACCCTGACATTGCTCATCCACCTCCTGGGTTTGTCTGTAAATGTCGGCATGATCTCAGGAGCAAAAGGTGAAACAGAGACCACACTATACGAAGACGTTTGACACGTTTTTGAGATCACAGCTAACAGCAAACATTTACCCACTGCTGTGATGGAAGCACAGTGAGAACTTCACTCTGGTATTAAACAATTTGAGGCAGAGTGGTTCCAGACCTTCCAACAGCCACCAGGCACGGGACCTCAGCTAGTGGACACCACAACTCGAGGACAGAGCCCCAAAGCCCTTTTCCTTTTTGGAGAAGAGCAAAGTAAGCACTCCCTTATCCAGCAGCAAGGTCTCAGGGTGCAGCAGCTGTGACTGCATGGCCAGAGCCACGTCCTGCCCTGTGCCAGGAGCCTCCCAGTGAAACACAGAGCTCACCTGGCAGCAGCTCTCCCAGACCATTCATGTAGGGGACGGCTGAGGGTGGAGAGAAGTCTTGGGGTCAGGCTTTAGGGTGAGGCTATCAGCCACCCCAGGCAATTTTAAACCAAAAAGCTGAAATTCAGCAGGTGAAGCCTCCACTTGCATATCACTTCCACCCTTGGAATAATTCCTCCCAGGTACTTCATCTGGAGGGCCCATAAAGTGGGAGAGGGGTGGAACTTTGGCATGTGCTGTGCGGTCTCAGTGCATTGGAAGAGCCGCTTCTGTGCTACATAACACAATTTGTACAAAGCCAAGTTCTGCCTTGCACTTCTGCTCGACAACCCTTCCACACCCCGCCAGCCACAGGCTTCTAGAGGAACTTGCGCACAAAACCCACTTCACTCGGACTGCCACCAGCACGAACGCCCACGCTGCAGATCCCCGCGAGGCACCGAGCGAGGCCCCAGGACGGGAGCGCGGCCAGCAGTTCGGGCACGACGCCCCAGCCCCGCTCCAACGCCCGACCCCGAACTCCGGGCGCGCAGTGCCGCTGCCAGGCGCGAGGAGCAGCCCCGGGGACACACCCGAGGCCGCGGTCCCGCAGCGCTGGGCGCGCGGGCGGCTCCGGGACGGGCCCGCGCCGGCGGCACCGCCGCTCCGGGAGCGCTCCGGGTGGGGACGGACGCGGCGCTCGACTCCCCCCGCCCTCGGGCTCACCCCCCGCACCGCGACCCACG